>JAUCMR010000016.1:11928506-11969420 GCA_032357425.1 Enteromius argenteus | reverse complement strand
TTCATTTTAATTTGCCATTGTCTTACTGTATCTTGCATTGGTAACAAGCTTCCACAGTTGCTGTTGCCAGATGTCAAAAGTTTTAAATTTCAGGAGGAGCATGTACAGATAATTAACACGGCCAGTTGATCATTGGTGATTATACTATTTATCCAATCAGCACATTATCTCGACTTTCAGCATCCCTCCACCAAACCTTTAGCCTGTTCTACCTCTGCACTGGGAAAAGCACAGGGGAGCACTTTGAAGCTGGACCAAACACCGAGGTCGGACCCCTCTCCCCGGACAGCACGCCAAATATGCATCAACCTTTTTTCAGTTTGATTATAAGTGTGAACTCGTGAAAGTGCAATAACGCTGATGAAATGCATGATGAAACAAACAAACAAACAAAAACAAAAAAAACATCTCTAAAAATATTTGTGACCAAAAATAAGAGAATATTTCATTTAGCCAAGATACTAAGTCCCCGTTTCACACCCCACGGTTGTCCACTGTAAACAGGCTGTAAGCAAGGGATTTGACAGTAACAGGGGGTACGTCTTGTCTGTTCGAGATGGAAATCATTCATATATGGCCAGTCAAGTGCTTTGGCCCTCCAGAGAGATCAGCAATTTATTCCCCCTGAAATAGACACAGGTCTGTAATTCAATTCATTAGCACAGAGGACACCGGTGATGCATGTTGAGACCCTCGTGCTGCTTTTAGCAATAGTCCTGGTGTAATTGCATGGTGCTCTCTGCAACTGTATGAATGCAAAGGCTCTTTAATTGCAGTCTAATGACACAGTGGGGCTGATTCCAACCTTACAGTGCTGTCGGGAATCCATTAGCACTGCTATCACGAGCACTGCATGAACTAGACATTGGCTATGTTCTGGGGTTTGTGTAATATTTTGCCACTAGGGAACATTCCTCGTGTGGCACAAAAATATCGGGTCTTTAAAGTAAATTATTTAAACCTTATTTACTGAACCAGAGTTTTAGTGGCGCAATAAAAAACAAATCTGAAAGAATAAACCCCACAGAGTCTCATTCACCAGGGCTAACTAAACCTGAATCTAACTGGCAACAGAGCCAGTGGCTTTTTATTAGTGTAATTCTTTTATTTATTTATTTTTTTCATAATTAATTTTTCATTCACTCCGTTTTTTTAGTTTTCATTAACTCAACAAGACTGTCTTTTGAACTGCAATTTCTGCTGAATTGTTCTGGCTGCATTTCACTTGAGAACACAAATAATATTCACAAATTTAATATATTCACCTTGCACTTAATATATATGTATATATATATATATATATATATATATATATGGAGGGACTATCAGAAATGTGTACATTATACATATATATAATTTCTGACACTTATAAGCACAACACATCTTTAATGAAGTGTGTATGTAGATTTGTGCAGATGAATGAGTCAGCACACGTATGAATTCATCCAACACAGCATGGTTCATTGTAAGGGCAGGCTAAGCTGAAGATTTCAGCATATCATATTTGTGGCCCCTTCAGACACATTAAGAAGAAGAAGAAATCAATAACTCATGTTATATCATTATTTCAGTGAATATCAGGCAATAACCCAAAATAACCCTCTTCAATAACCCAAGTCCAACACCGGCTGTAAAAGTGCTTATCCAGATGAATAAGAAAAAAGTATTTTTAAATAAATATTTTAATATATCTTATTTATTCATACAACTTCTATTTTAACCCAAGCTATGACTTACCTCAAAGAGGAAAAAAAAAAAAACTAGAAAACTACAAATCTAATTATCATATATTCTTTACACACACAAACAAAAACAAAGGCAGTAAAACAAAAACACCCCGTGACAACTCGCTGAAACTCAAGTATTCAAGTAACCATAAAAGCTGGAAACATAAAAAGAAGTAACCTTCATTTCCTAATTATTACTGATGTGTCACATTATGTTAATGCTTTAGTAAAAGCTAATAACTGCTCCCTGTCGTACTCTACAAGCTATTAAATTCATTTTACAAAGCTTTGCTAACACAAACAATTGAAACACTACATTAGAACATGTTTTTTTATTATTTATAATTTAAAATATGAGGTAAGAAATTGGTTTGCACCATAATAAATTGTAATGAACCTCAGTACATTAATACTACTACGAGTGAAAAACACCCAAATAGCATCTCGTAGAAGCTAATTACATGGCATAAATTTACAACGAGCCATTTATAGAGTTAAAGGCTTCAACAGAAACAAAGGCAATTAAGAACAGAGAGAAGTGAACACACAGCCTAACCACAATGCCCAAGGATTACATCTTGTTTCCAAAGACATTTGACAGGAAAGCAGATGATTTTGGATTGTCTAACTCTACACATTTAGATATGTGCAGATGATAATCTCACTGCATTATTACAATTAATTACAAAAATAATGTTTGGAAATGTCAACTGATATTTCGCTACCGCAAAAGATAGTAACAACCGACTTAAAACCTTTTTTTTTTTTTAATGTTGGTGAAAATACTAGTGGCCTAAGACTTTTGCACAGTACTGAATAATAATTTATACTTTTGACTACTTCTTGCATCTCAACTGTAAATCAATGGCTATTTCGTGGTCTGCAACATGAAAGAATAAAAGTGTCTGCTAAATGAATAAATGTTAATGTTAATGAAAGAATCCCATAATAATATGCGCATGAAAAATGTAGGAACACTGGACATAACTATGTGGCACCATTGTGCAGCAGCAACTAACAGTAAATGTGTGCAAATATAGGGCCCCATTCCTATATTTGCCCGAGGCCCCAAATTCACTAAATCCGTCCCTGGCTGGGACGCTGGGTTAAACTGGTCCTTTGCTGGTTTATGCTGGTCCTTTAATGTGTCTGGTTGGACCTGCTTAAACCAGCATCCCAGCTTCAAAACATAGCTAACCAGTACATGCTGTTTTTTTTTTTGTCAACAGGGTAGGTAAGCAAAGAGACAGTAAAATAGCTCAGACTAATTAAAACTGCATTTTCTTCCCAATATTTGTGTCTGTGATGTATTCCAATCCTTATTAACAGCATCATGTTGTTAGCTTAGCAACATGCTAAAAGCAAACTCAACTTCAATCTACGGTGAGTCTCCTCTCCTGTATAGACTTGCTGAAATCAGTTACTAATGCCTACAAAGGCCTCTCACTATGTACTGCAGGTAACCGATTTAATAACTTATTTTCGTCAATCAGCTTGTAACAACAAAAGCAATTCATCCTTAGTACAAATACACTTCCTGTGCAGCAACTCCACATGAGATTTCCAGAGGCCCGCGGCACTGCACAAGGCCTTACTGTATCAACTCTGGCCTGGTATACTAATGCGAGAAAGTGTGGCCGGAAATCCTCCGCGTGGATTTTACCCCAATCCCTAAATCGGGATTTAATCACACAGTTCCCATCATGGCCAAACGTCTCGGCTCTTCTCCACAAAAACACAGAGGGCACAGCGGCTGAGAGCTCCATACATGATAATACAGTAACCTCCCTGAACAATACTTCTCTAAGCTGCCTGGGAAAAATAAGTACTCCATTCACGGGGATGAAAGAGGGGGGATTTGTCGCCATGGCTGTGGATTGATACCGCTGCTATTCCCTTCGACGGTTTACTTTGAGCTCACCCCCATCTATGAATACTTCCTGCTTGAATGGTGGCGGCAGACACCTTTTGCGACAGACGCATCATTGCAGCTCTAAGAGAGGGTTTATTTGAGCCCATTACCCAGAAAGGTCCCTTCCTGGGCCTAGCGGAAGACGAATGCAGCATGGCAGAATTTTGTCATCTGTCATGGGGAATTGATGTCAACCTGTCAGTTGTGAGAGGTTACACAGAGAGCAAACCAAAGGGTGAAAGCATCGATCTAAATGGCACTGAAAAACCAGACAGACTTCAACTCGCCACATTGAAACCTAAAAATCAATGCGATTTAGAAAAAATGCACAAGCGAATATATTATAACGAAGACGTGCACGAGGGGCCATTATGATGGGAAATTGCTGATTTTATTTGCTGAGAGCTGAGCAAATATAAACAGTCTGCTCTCTGTTACAGGGTTTCTGTTTAGCTTGGTACTTTGGGAATCTGGAAAATACTGGATTTGAGAAGAACTGCATTCAACGCATTCATATTTTTATTAGAAAATACTGTTACAAACAACTGTGATCTGGTAATATTATGAAGTCACGGATTGGACAGGGTTATTATCGTTAACTAAAACCATAAAAAAACAAAATAAACCATAAAATTATAACTCATTATTTGAAATAACATAAAAATGAACTATAATAAAAACAAACTTACTTTATTTCAAATACACTGTTTCAAAGTACTTTTTATAATCAAATTCTATTTTAGTTTTTATACCCCTCTTAAACCTATAATACTTACATTTAATATGTGCCTTTACTTTGTAATGAACTGTGAAATTTACTAGCAATTTCTGAGTTAAAACAGTTTTTCTACAATGTTTTTCACCTCTTATTTTTAGTGTCTTAAACATACACAACTGTGACTTGGTTCGGGACAAAAACTATATCGATGAGACTCAAAAAACACTGGATTGGGATCAACTGTGCTCTTAGAATGGGCATGGCACACTTTCACGCCCACAGAAACACATACAAAACTGTCACAGAGTTTTCCTAGAATGGGGACCCATGGGGCAGAACACAGCCATGACTTTGCCAAAAGGGAAAAAAGAGGCGAAGGGACAGACAAAAGAAAAGCTGAGGAGATTAATGAGCCTAAACTCTGTTTTCTTTCCCGTTTAAACAGCGGTGCCTTACATTTGTTAGGATAAACTTAGGTTAAAGGTGTCCCACAGGCCCTGGTGCTCTGAGGGTAGAGGTTAGTGGTTCGGTTCAGGTGTTAGACTCCAGCAGGAGGGTTCAGAGGCCCACTAGCGTCTCCTGTGGGACGACAGCAGACTTTTTAAACAGAACTGGCCTCTGCCCTTTCAAACCCTCGTCTGCAGCCTCCAGAGAACCGAGTCACCTCTAAAGCTCATTGCGAACGCTTGAGTTTCAGGCCAAACCGGGAGGGATTACAGAGGCTTCTGAGCTTAACTGATGTACAAGGCTGCCTAATGTGAGGCACGAAAAAATTAGCCCTAATAATCACGTTGACTTTCACTGTGATGACACCTCGATTTTTTCCACCTCAGGTGTTGAAGTAAAGACTTAGACACACCGGAAAGCATTTAGCAACTTACTGACGTATATATTAGACACGTCGATTTTACAATGAGATGGAAAACAAGCCCAGAGGCCTTGTGAATCCTGTGTTAGCACGTTTGAAACAACAACACTGGATGTTAGATTACAACAGACAGCTACATTTGTGGTACATGACTACCTGTCTGTGTACAACGGTAAGGCATTCAGAGCGGTTTGTTATTAGCACTTTGTAATGCAGTTGCTTTCTAATCCAAATTAGAAAAAAAGACTATCTTTAATGACTTTCTTGACCCTAGATGTAGTTTCTAGATATGGGACAAGTAGTTATCTAGCTTGGGTCCTTTAATCTAGATTATTTAATATTATTATTTTTTTTATGTTATGTTGTGGTTTAAAAATACTAAAAACTAAAACAATAAGGGTAATGTTTTATTTTAAAGTGACCTTTATTATTATTTTTTTTTTTTTTTGCAAGGATGCATTAAACTGAACAAAAGTGACAGTAAATAGATCTATAATGTTACAAAAGATTTATATTTAAAATAAATGATGTTCTTGTTCTTTTAAATAAAAAGTATCACTTTTCACAAAAATTGAGCAGCACGTAGTAACTACAATTCTTGTGCAGCAAAGTAAGTTATAAGAATGATTTCTGAAGGATCATGTGACACTGATGACTGGAGTAATGCTGTTTAATATTTAGCTTTGCATCACAGGAATAAAATTGTAATAATATATTCTTTTTAAAATTCTGTATGTTTGCAACTTCAGACAAAACCAATAAATAACAATAAATAAATTTATAGGATTCCTGGTTATTCACGGAAAGCCAATCATAAGTATCTTTTTACGAGACAAAATGCTCTACATAGAGTGACACAAAGGGTCTTGGTCAAGCACTGCTGTTATAGAAACAACCCAGCTCCTGACCCCTTTGGATGACACACAGAGGAAGACAATCCAAGCAAACAATCCAGAGCTAAAAGAAAATGAGCTACACAGAGCTCTATTTGATGTTGATGGGGCTAAAGAACAGAGGGTCAAAGTTCATATATAAATACACAGATAAAATAAGATGATAAAAATTGATGTATTGACCATTTTGCAAAAGGAGCAAAATGAGACCAGAAGCCAATAGAATTCAAATAGAAAGGAGAGAGAGAGTTTAGTCTAGTGTCAATTAATCTGATTGGAGGCCACTAGGATGCTAAATTCTTGTTTTTATAGATCGTCATAAATACAGCCTTGGCTTGTGAACTTCAGTTGACCTGCATGTGGACTGAAGTCAATATCTTCCTCTGCATTTCTAGTTAAAGTCAGTATAAAGTCACTAACCATCTCTGATCCACTCAACATTTATCTACCAAAGAGTTGGTAGATGCACTTAATGCGATTTAGGTTATGAACATGGTTCTTTTATGTTTTACTACTGTATCTCAGGCAGACGTACAGTGGTTAGGAGCATGAAGTGGGTTTCTTCTGGTATGGACCCTGAGGACTCAAAGCTTAATCAATGTGAAAGGTCTGTCACACAAACACATGTGTTCCAGCCTCTCGCTGTGACCGGCGATGTTGATAGATGGTGAAAGTCACCTGGCTTTCAGAGAGGATAGATCTTGGCTACATCACAGCAGTTGGCAGTAAGAATAGAATAGAACACAAAATAATATAAAAATCTAAAATACAATACAATAAGTAGTTTCATAATAAATATTTAAGCCACATGATCTGCATATATTTACATATATTATGTCATTTAGCTATATGAAAAATTATCATTTAAATGTCACCAAACTGGATTTATATTTTAGATATATCATACTGCACTAGAATTTAGATAAATACATTTTATTAACATTTTAAAAACATTACAATAAAAGTAAAAATAAAATTTAATGAAACATTAAATAAAAAAAAAATTTTAGCAGCAGTGAAAAAGCATTGCTTAAAAAAAAAGGAAAAAAGGAAACTGAGGGGGAAAATTATGAATTACTGGCCTAACCAAGTCAGCATAGCAAATCCTTTAATGTTGAGCCCCGAGCTTCAATGTGTAAAGCACAAACTCATGTATATTTAAGTGTATTTGTGTGTTTACTACAGAAAAATAGTCATGCAAACTGGGTTGAATCTTACAGGCTCACTGCGCTCAAAACACAGAATGAACTAAAAGATAAAGTTCATGGTTATAGTCATAAGGTTTGTCTGGTTATATGCTATACACGCGGGGCCTGCAGTCAGACTGAGCCTTCTGGCAATTCGACCCTTCTATATCCAAAGGGAACTAAATGACAGACATGTTAACTCTCCGCTCAAAGCACTTTGGTACAAGAGCCATTCTCATCAGTCCGGTAATCTGTCCTGCACGTCTAAAATATCTGGAACTCTCTCTGTGATGTCTGCCTCCACCTAAAAAAAAACATTACATGTCTACTTTATTGCCAACGAGTGACAAAAGCCAAAGCACAAGAGACTGAGTCTGACACCAACATAAACACAGACCCTTTGAACAAAACAACTAGAGCTGAAATTGAATACTTTTTATTGAGCTTTTTTTTTTTTGGCCTATTCATACCTGACTTCATGGTGCTTATAGTTTTCATGAAGCTCCATCAGACTTTTTGGGAACAGGCCTTGAGAGTTCCTAGTGTGATATTTGTTGTTTTTATGCTAAAAGGCGCAATATTTATGAAGCAGGTGCTTATTTATGATGTCAGGAGAAGTTGACTGAAACATCTTGCTGACCCACGTAATGAGCTCAGCCAGCCAGCTGGCTGCCGTCCACTTCTCGCCTTCTTCCTCTCATGTGATATTCTTCACTCATGGCCGAGAACAGGGTAACATGGACGCTGAAGGTTAATAATCCACAGAATCACAATGATTCACATCATCAGGAGTAAATCACCCTCGCTGTCAATCTCAAAAAATGTACAGAGATGTTGAGGACGCTATTCATCAAGTTACTTACAACACATATCAACTACAGTTAAATTACAAGAGTAATTAGCAAAGTTTATTTTAAATGCATAAATATCAGATGATTTTTTTTCTAATTTTATTGATATAATGACATATATATTTGTATATTTGTAATTTATTTTTGATATATATATATATATATATATATATATATATATATATAGTGTTGTCATTAATTGCATACAAAATTTAACTTTTTGTTTGCGTGTTTTGTGTATATTTACCATGTATATATAAACACACACACATACATATACATATATATATATATATACTGTATATACACACCACAAATACAAACTACGTAAAAACTTATTTTGAATGTGAATAGTCACGATTAATTGTTTGACAGCAGTTTTATATTATTTTTTATTTATTATTTTATATTATTTTATATTATATATATATGCATTAATAACATTTGAACAGAGAAATTTACTCAACCAATTACACTTAAAAACAACAAAGTATGAATAGTAATAATATAATACATAAATTGTCTACTGTTTAATTTGTTTAATTTAATATCTATATATTCAATACAAAAAGATAAAATAAAAAAATAGAGTCTTGAAAAACTGGTTCGCTATTCACTAATTTATGAGTTCATAAAGTGTTTTATTTGCATTGTTTATAGCCGGCAATATGACAAAACAAATGTGAAGTGCTAAGAATAAAAAAACTACTTAGAAAACAACAAAGAAAGACAAATCGGCTACCAAAACTAAAATAGGCAGTTACGTCACTCCTGTAAGTGAAGAAGCAGAAGTGAGAATCAATGCCATGTTCTGTTAGTCTAGTTTGAGGGTTGTAATAACCCAGGATCCCCATGAATACATGGTGTTTTATAAATGGAATTAAATTCCATGAGGAGATGCAGGCAGACAATCGTCTTCACCAGAAATGCTAGCCACATAGCCTGTAACAGGATTCACACGACCACAATGAGCAAAGTCAGTTGCTACGGTTATACTGAGTAACCTGGCTTGGGGCACCACTGTCAGAGAGAGAAAAAGAAGGAATAAAAACGTGTGGGGAAAAAAGCCATATCAGTACAGACCCCATAATCCTTAAGCGCTGCCATCACTATCACAATGAACAGGGAAAAGAACAGCCAACGCGTAACTATTTGGGTGGGGGGGCACTTTTATTTTGATAAGAGCCACCCCACTGTGTAATCATAATGGGAAAATAATTAGCACGCATAATTACGCTAAGTAATGGGAAATGCCAAGCACTCAGCTTGCACTGTGGTGGGTGTGAGCGGCACTGGTTAACATTGTCATGAGCGCACTGTCAGATATTAAGGGTGGTGGTCACATGACAGACAACATAGCACATGCTGCGGTCACATTTCTGTGAATTAAAAATACAGTCTTTTCCAAAGAAATCCACATAATTTAGCATGAGTGTTTCCGCACACAGACTCTGCAACAGGTTAAAGTTAATCACATGTTGAATGAAAATAAAGTTGCTTGGTTTGAAAGTGACTTGAAGACACTACAGTCAATGCCCTGCTGAAAAAAACATATGTTGGTTAGTTATGTTTTGCTGGTTTAAGCTGGTCCTTAGCCGGTCACTTGCTGGTTCTAAGATGGTCCGACCAGCTTAAGACCACCAAAGGACCAGTAAAAGACCAGCATAAACCACCAAAGGACTAGCTTAAATAAGCTAAGGACAATTTAAACCAGCATCCCAGCTTCAAAACATAACTGACAAGCATGTGCTGTTTTTTTTGTTTGTTTGTTTGTTTTTTTTAACAGGGTAGCCTGGCAAATTATCAAAATTGCACTAATGTTACACCACATTTAGGCTGTGCATGTGTTGTTCGCTGTCTAGCATCATAATTTAAACTGGTTTAGGTCTTACAAATCTTAAAAAAGCTCAGAAAGTAACTTCTGTGTTAACTGTTTTTACTAACATTACCACTTATTTAGTCTAAAACACTGCTAACTGCATCCTAGTTGCAGACTTGCAAAAAGATGTTTACAAATGCGCTCAGAAATTTAATCTGGTTTCAACCACCCCCCCCCCCCCCCAAAAGTTGCTTTCTGCTTCACAGATCACTATACTATTGACAATGGTCTTCTTTTCCCTCAGATTTATCAAACGTTTGCTAATGTTTTTATGTGGCCGTCTGTTCGCTCAAACCATTGCGCAAGTGCTGTAATTGAAAATAAACATTCACGAATCTGAAGTTGTCTTCTGAAGAGGATGATCTACTCTTGGTCTCTCTCCAGCGAAGTCACTTATGGAAGAGATGGGTGGAATCATCTGTCAAGTGGAACACGCCATTGCACTGCAAACCCGAGATTGTTACATTTGTATTGATTTACCCTGAAAAGGTCCTCCGATAATTGCAAGAACAATCTCTTCAAGTCAAGAGCACAAATTTAGAGTTCATCCTGTCCCTCCCCTCGCCTCCAGTCCTCTACGGGGGTGGCCGAGTCAGGCAGACGCTAATGTGCTCACTGGCGTCCTCTGTTTATTGGTGGACCAGTAATGATGAAGAGAGGAAAACTAGACAGACATACACAAATGCACACTAAACGACCTCTTAGAAAGCCGACATCATTGTGTGAGAGACAGAAAAGGATATTCTTAGATAATCAGTCTATGCTGCAGCTTGACTGTTGCCATTTCATGTACAATGGATACTGAGATTAAAAAAAGTTGGATAATGAGGTAAAACCAGCATGGTCTGAATGCCACGAGCTGCTAGCTAGTCCTACAAGGCAGATTTCACATATATATACACAGTATACTGTACAGTCAATGGGGTCCAAAATAACATTTTAAAGATGCATAAATAATCAAAATAAAACCGTAATCCGATTGTGCGAAGTGTGATTATCAAACCACAAATACTTGCATATATGCAATAAAGGACTAGCTTAAACCAGCAAAGGACCAGCATCAAACCAGCATCCCAGCTTCAAAACATACAGTAACTAACCAGTATATGCTGTATTTTTTCAGCACAATAGTAACTAAATAATAATAAAATAAGCTTCTGAACAAACGTCGCAGTCCTACAAACTAAAACGCACACACATGATCTCAATCACAGCGAAATCTCAAATAGTTTTCTTTCCCAAATTGTGCAGCATTACAAAAGACAACAAAGTCTAAACAAAGTCTAGACTAACAATTCCCTTTCTTTGTATTTTCAGTTAGCCCTCACTTAACAAATGAACAGCTTAGCCTACTATCTTAGCTAAGTGCTAATTGATGTTTGATCAGGCATTGACAAAAGCAAATCCGCAAAAGTTTTCCAGTACCTGGTATGAAACGCGACGATGCTAAAGGCACCGGAGGTTTCACGCAAGAAGACAGCACATAAGTCTGTAAAAGCCCCCTCTTTCTCTTAGCCCTGAATGCCAAAGTGAGCTCTGGTGAACGGGATCACTTGGGAGTGAGACCACTGGGCCCTGCGTCTGAATATAATGATCCACTCACCATCAGCAGACAGCTAAACCCACTTGGGTGTAAAGTAAATTAAAAGAGCAATGTTGGCTGTACTTGCAGGGGATTATGGGGCGGCCAGCATCGCCTCTGTGGCTCATCTCCACTGGACTCCCTAATACAGCGGGCTGTTTACTCAGGCTTTGGAGTTATTCCCCTGGAATTAAGCTCTGGTGCCCACCTGCCAATCACCCAGCCCCTGCTTCAGCCCACTTAAAGCCCCAAATGGTCTCAGAAAAGCTCTTTTTGGCTGGTGAGGGTACTGGACCCGCTGGCCTGACGGAGAAGAGGAAGACGTTCCTCGCTCTTCCGCTTCCCTACGTCTGGAACCGGGATGCAAACACGAGACAGGATTTGGCAGTAAATATCCAGACTTCATCTGAGGCCTCAAGAATGCAAGAAGCACGTGTAAATATGAATATAATATCAGCATGCGTGTTTTCTGCCGCTTCTGTTCGACTTCAGATGCAGTATGACAGCAGGTGTGTGTGCGCGTGCATTCGTGCATGACTTATTGAGCAGCGGGTGATTAATGGCCACTTGGGTAGGCTCTCTGTTAATAAGGTGGGAGGTATGAAAATCGGATGTACCTGTTAATATTAGTTTTGACTAATGATTCCTCCTGTTAGTCAAGCTCAAAAGGGGTCTAATGAGGGTGACGTCTGGTTATTAATGAAGCAATACAATGTTTATCATGCACCGCATTGCTAGCAAATGAATGGGTGTGAAATTTGATCTATTCCAATGTAATTGAGGCACATCTATCTTTGGATTACATTTTTAGAGTTGGAATGAAGGGCTTGGAAAAGAGACACTGAGCCGTTGATTAGTCTCGCTGGGTTATGACGGGAAGCCCATGCCTCTAATTCACCTTTCATTCATTACAACTCTATCCATCATGCTTAAAGCCATCAGCATTCAAAATCCAGCCCGTGAAAGGGAATCACAAACTTGTCACACCTCTCCTCCTAATTTGTCACCAAGCGCAATGTAGAAATGGACATGCATAAAAATAAATAAATAAATAAAAAATAGGATTGTGCAGTGTGTGGAGACTGTAAAGTGTGCATAAATTGATGCATCAATTAATTCCCACATGCATTATGTGAACCAGATTAACAATTTTACTAAATGGACTACTCAATTAAATAAATGGTTCTGCAAAAGGTCACTGAGATTAAAAAAATAGATTAATTAGATTATTTAAAATTTGTACAATTTGTCTAAATAGCAAAACACACAAAAAAAAATTACAATGGGTTGTTTTTTAAATGATATTGGTGAGTTTAAACAACTCTATTATCTGTTATCTAACTCTTAATTTTAAAGTGCCCCTATTATGGGTTATGAAATGTTCATATTATGGTTTTGGGAGTCCCAAACAAGGTCAAAAAACACTTTCATTTTCTTATAATTTGCATTTATTCTTACCTTACTTGTTTAATGACTCCCAAACGAATCATTTAACGAATCATTTTTCCAAACCCCTCCAATGATTGGTCGATTTATTTTCAAAAGTGGCACCTAGTTGTGAATAATGATTTTGCATTTTTATTTAGAACCAATGCAAAAAGACCAACAAGTGAGCGGGCAATATGCTAATGTTTCATTTTGACGTCAACATGAAAAATTCATGTGATTCAAAAATTTCAATGATTCAGAGTCGACTCTTTCTTTGAGAGACAATAACTTTATACACGCTGCACTTTCAGATTTAAAACTTTGCAGGATGTTTTCAGTCACTTAGAGCTCTGTTACACACTGCATGAAAGGTCATTTACAAAAAATCTATAATAGAGGCATTTTAAAATGTAAAAAATAGGGGAATTTAAATTTTTTTTTTTTTAAATTAAAAAAATAAAACATATTATATGGTCTGTAAAAATTGAATTAAATTAAATTAAGATGTTATAATTTTCAGTTTGCCTTATTACATTACTATTCTTAACATTGGGAAGGTCTCAGAATATCTCACAGATATAGATATTTTTCTACTCATATATTCAAGCGGTCTGTAACATATGGCCAATTTACACTTGTTTTTCGTATGTGTCTTATTTATGTAAACCCACATCACATCTCTCTTCCCGAACAGGGCTCTTCATCACCTGTTCCAGAATGCTAATGAAAACTTTAAATCGCTTGATTTGGCACCGTGGTACAATTCTGTCTCAGTGACAAGGGTATGAAATTGAAACCCGGTCATCTGTTTAAATATCCCAGTTATTGTCAGATGCTAATGAAAACAATCTTTCACGGTTAAATTTGTGTGGAGAAATTACATTAAAAAACACATAAACCAAGAGGGCCTGACTGATGAAATGCAGAAGATAGAGGAGAGGCAAGGAGAACGCTCCACAAAGTTCACTGCATTGCTGCCCACCGTTTCCCAGTGTTATTGCTTCTCTGTGTCTGGGATCAGACAGAGTTTGATTTCTTCCCACTAGGAAAAAAATCTAGAGCTGTTCTGCTTGCCTTCCCTCTGATGAATTCTGCTAATGACAATGAATTGCAGAAGCATATCTATGCCAAAACAACTCTTGCTTCATTGGTTATACTCCTCAGTTCAGTAAATTTGTTAATCGTACAATTTTTCCAGGAGGTAATATGCATTAAAAAATGAAAAGGACCCTCAAGCTTGCATAAAAAAGATCTCTAGATGATACACACACATACACAAAAAATTAATACGGTGATGTGAGTGTGCCTACTGAATAGTCTATTTAGCTGAAAATTACATTAAAAAGGGAACAAAAGCTTTATGATTCAATCTTAATGCCTTGCATTTACATAACAAAGATCCCCAGGAGCTTCATGCACAGGTAACTGTTTAGTTTAAGGCCTCATAATGTTCCCATGCTGCAATGTGATCAGTCCCTGGTTGGCTAAGCAACATTTTCAAAACAGAGCCGACGTTTGAAGCAAGTTTTGCAGGGAGATAGTCACAACTGTGCATCTGTACTTGCATCCAATTCAGAATAGGGCAGAACGAAAGAGAGAGAGAGGGAGAGAGAGAGAGAGAGAGAGAGAGAGAGAACATAAAGAATAAAATACCCAGTTTCAAAAGAAAGTACGCATTATGCAACATTATAATTATCTTCAATGTCACTTTTGATCATTTAAAGCTTTTTAACTAAATGTAAAGTATTATTTTCTTAAAAAAAAAAAGAAGTAATTTAAATGGTTTGTTAAACTTTAAATTGAGAGAATAAAATAACATGTTTTTGCTAAATATTTTGTAATATTATTAATGTTATTTCTGTCACTTTTGATAATTTAATGCATTCTGCATTAAAATAAAAGTATTCTTAAATCCTACTCGCATACCTTTAAATGGGCCACAAGAGCTTCTCAAAAAGGGTAATTGTTTCATAAAAATACATTAATATCTTGTCATAAATACCATGTGAATAAATAAAACAACCCCAATTTCACCATTTCATGTGATGTTACCAGAAGAACACGACATATCATTTATGATGTTGCTAAACTATGAATAAATGATCGACTTTTTTTTTCAAGTATAAAAATCAATTACCTTGATTTCCTGCAGTAGATTTGCCTCACGAGCTTTAAATACAGGCATACTGTGAAGATGCACATAATTGGATTACCAAAAATTAATAAAATGTGCTTATGTAAAGCATGAAACATATATATGGTCCCACCCCTACATTGGCTTGTCGAGTCGGGACAGCTGCCAATCATCAGAAATGAATTTGAGCTTGTCGAAAAATGCAGGCTCTGTTTTGCTCACATTGGCTGAATTTCGGTTTACGCTTCGTCTCGGAGAACCGCTTTTCATGTGTCAACAATCAGAGTAGAATGCACAAACAGAAAAACACTGATGGGTGACAAATTACAAAGTAAGTTGCTTTCAAATGCGTAGCACTGCATAAACAGAATGCAACATGACTGTTTCGAGCACTGGCACATGAAAATAATCAAGGATGTGTCAGCGTGAGCCTAAGGGTTGTCGCGGCAAATTGTCTCCGTGCACAAAAGACATCACTGATGCCATCTCTGACACCACCATTGAGCATTGGCAAGAAAATAATACGTTTGACAAATAAAATTATGACTGGCAGATAACTAACCGGCTCTTGTCTGTAGGCAGGAAGAAATATCCGCTCTGTCTTGTCACGTATTAACCTCAAAAAAGACGCAGTGTGTACTAACAGCAGTGCTTTACTCACGCTCTTCTCAGATTGGTGGATGACTGACAGAATGATTGACAGAAAGCGATGCTGGATCGGGACTATGGCAGGATACTGATGTCAGAATCATTGTGATCTCACATTGGCACAAAATAACAATCTACATTGTGAGAAATGATGATTGCCAATTTCTGAAAAGGCTGCCAGAACAAAGCCACGCACAATAAAGAGATGCTTCCGTGCGATAAAAAGTGGCAAGCTCCTGGAACGAGCAGCATGGGGAAAGCACTTGAGCTCTCTGCCCTCTATATACTGGAAAAATGCACACAAGGATGCTGGGAAATCTGTGGAGAGCCATAACATCTGTCCACTGGCCAGGGCTGATGTCCTGCCAGCCAACAGCTTCTTTACCCTCCGCGCCCACAAACGTTTGCCACAAACAATCCCATGAGGAGCCTCAGCGGTGTCAAAGCTCTCATGTGCCAGTGTCCTTGACAAATATTCCATCCACTCTTAATATGAAGGATGCTGAGGAGACACTAAATGCATGTAACAATGTATAATAAACAATTTGGTATGCAAATTACAGAATATATTCAGTTCTTTATTTAAGTAATAGTAACTGAAAAAAGTTAAAATAGTTGTTTTGGTAATATATGCATGTATTTTATATGATGGCAGTGTTGAATTTACAGAATCATTACAACCTTCATGGTTGTGCTGCTTAATATTTTAGTGGAATCTATGATTTTTTTATTATTCAACAGGAATAAAAGGTTGGAAGAAGGGCATTTATTTAAAATAGATTTTTTTTTTGTAACATTACATATTTTTAATTTAATTTAATAGCTTTCTTATTTTGATGCAGTCTTGCAAAATAGAAGTATTAAATTAATAAAAAAAGAAATAATAATAATAATAACAGAGAAAGAGAGGTGTTTTTTCTACTGGATCAATACTAAATGTACCTTCATTTCTTATCAAAAATTATTTTTAGTCAACTGCAATTGCACATTACGTATGCAGCTTATTTGTTCTGCATATTTTTATAAAAAATAATAGAGTAATACTGACCCAATGACATACAATGCATCAAAATCATAATGTAAAAAAAAAAGAAATAAATCTAATCACATTTCCCAAACAAATATTTCCACTCCTAGTCACTGCCGAAAATTCAGAAACTACTGATTTTTTCGGTCGCTTCTTACATACAGGTGGGCGGCATTATTTATCACTGGCTGAAATGTTATTTTGGGAAGCACTGCAACAAACAGCACCACTTGTTAATCTCCTTCCATTAAGCACTTTATTAATTTTTCACAAACACCAGGTTCCCTGTAGACTTGTATTAGGAAATCTAAGACTTGGTGGGAGCAAAATATGTTGGCCGATTGCATATGAAAGTTATAAACTGACATCCACGTACAGCACATAGTACGCTCTGGACAGCCAGTGGCTACTGTCAGCAGTCTTTAAAGGAGACAGTTACTATACATACAAGAATATGACTCTCAAATGGGCCATAAAATATTCTTCACATCACTTCTCCCCCTCTTGACCCAGCAAGGACACTTATGGGCCCGTAAGGCCAGTGTCTGTAAATCCCCTTCTTAGTAAAATCCTGCAAACCCGATCCTTAGCTTCACACGCTGTGCTGCAGAATGAAGATGGATGTTGATGTCCCTGCACCATAGCGACACATTCCTGTGCGGATACAGGAAAGAGAATGAGTAATAATTGTAGAGATTAATATCAATGATCCAGTGTTCCTTTTCTTGATGATTCTTGTAATTAGAACCAGCAGGGCAGAATGTAAAACAGCTGTAGCTGCTAAAACACCTGTGTCTCCAGTTTTGACGTTTTGTATATAAAACCTAAACTTGCCGCTTGGTTATTACCTCCTTTCTGTGTTTATTTATTTATATTCTTGCCACTAGTGTGGTAGCTGGCACCACTGACTCACCCCACAGCTCTCCTGTCATAATCCTTCATAGAGCTTTTTTTTCCCCCCCTAGCAGAGCTGACTAATAATCACTGTGCCGCAAGGGGAAAAGAGATTGACCTTCAAAGGGATTTCTGGATTTTCTGAGGTATTAGACAATGCCGGATGCCTTTACTAAAATAACACGTTACTCAAGGACAGCAGTTAAAATATTTGTAATAGACAGCGAAGCGAGCGCAGAGACTCAAGGGCAATAATAACGCTGGGTCATCGGATACACAGTGCACTGCAGACATTACCCGCATGTCTCTATAGGGTAAAAAAGATTCATGGTTTACTGATGACAGGCTTAGCTGATGTAGGAAGCCATCCCTGCATGTTTTAAGCCAGCAGCGTGACACAGATCTCAAGGCCCACCCATGAGCGATGACATCATGTATCCGGTAAAACAGTACTGTTGATGGAGATAGACAATGATGTATTTGTGGCTCTCTCTTCAATATATAGATCTTTATTTAAGTCAGTGGCACAAGGATATGTATGCATGTCTAGATTTATTTAAAAAATGGAATTTACAATTAAAATACAATAGTCATGTTACTGATGTTGTTGGAAATGTTTTTAATATATAAGGACAAGTAATTTTAATAATATTTCTAATTTTAACTGCTTATTAATATTTGACAAACTTTACCAGCCAAATAATTTAATAAATAATAAAAAACAGTTAAAAAAAACAATAAATAAATAATACATAATATTGTATATATATATATATACACTCTCATATTTATCATTTCTTTTCTTATTGTTTTCTTAAAGATTTATTAATATTTGACAAACTTTCTGTTAAATAACTGAGTAATTTTATAATATTTATACATATATAACAAACTTTGTCAAATAATGTAATAATTATAATTAATTCACAATTGAAAATGTCAATAAAACACCCCTGTTGTAAATAATTAATTATTATACTACAGAAAGATAGAACTCCCCAATTATTTGTGCGAACAAATATAAAATACATATTTTAAAACATTTTGAAAAATAATGATAAGGATGTTTACTCTGGCATGATTGTTAGGGTGTTAGAAAAATATGTTACTTTTTACTTGACAGTTACACTGCATGTCATTTTTAAGCAATTAAATGTAAAATCAGAATGTAGCCCTGTTATAAAACTTTTCTTGCTTTGATGCGGCTTCTACTGTATGTGAAGAAAATTGTTGTAGATAAACTACCCTTAATATAATTGGCTCACAACGCTGTGAGGGGGCCCAGAGCACTATAGAGGCGGCGGGGGTGTCCTGAACGCCAGCGGGTACCACATACAACTTCACAAGTCTCCAGAATTGGAGCCTTCAAACACACGAAAAGCAGGTAGCTCAGAAAGCAGAGGAGTAAATAAGATTTTGTTGAGGCCAAACAGAATAAACAGTATTACAAGAGCCAAGAAGCTTGGGGCTTGTGACTAGAGATATAAATCTTTATCTGTTCAGGCTACAGGCTAACCTCTGATTAACTGCATTTGGGGGGAAATTTACAGCTGTGGATCTCCTCAGCAACAAAATCATAAATGAATCTCAGTGAAGGATCGAGGCAAGTTACAAGGGCCGAGATGAATGACTTCAAGGTTCTGTAGTATGTGGTGATCTTAATTCTGATAATCGAGCATGTTCCAGCCTATGCCAGCTACATAAACAGACAAGATGGAAAGACCATCAAAAGTCAAATCGCAGAGGGACCATTCAGAGTCCAGTTTACAATTTCAAAATGAGATGTACCAGCGGCCACAGACTCAGGCCCTAGATCTATGCGCAGAACCTTTTCTATAAGTAGAAAAAGCTCATTTCACTTATCTCCTATTTCCAGAGTACATAGGACACAGAATATCAAAACCCAAAGATAGTCAAAACCCTGACTGCTCTCTACAAATGTGCCTTGTCCAGTCTTGCTTTTACTGATAAAATTGCAGCTGAAAATGCTGACAGAATATCAGGGGGAAAAAAAAGTTATTCTTCATAAGCGCCCCCTGTTCTGACCTCTAAAATGAGTCTTCAGTTAAAAGACTGGTAAATCAATATGCAGGACCACATTGGTAAAAAAATATTGAATGCAAGGCAGTAACACCCAAAAGAATTTTTCCACCAAAAAACATGCCTTCATTCTCATGTCCTTCCAAACCTATATGATCTTCGTTCTTCTGTGGAACACAAAAGAAGATATTCTTAATCTTTAAAAGAAAGTCAAGAGGGTCTAAAACTGAACACACGCGCACACACACACACAAAGCGTACTTTTATGTTAGACATAAGAATGAATGCAAACTTTTCCATTGGTTGAAGTATCCTTTTAACGTAAATGTGACAGACCCGTTTAGTGCTGTAAAAAGGGAAAGGATTTCTAGGGAATCTCCATGGGAATTGTAATTGAATGTAATGCATGGGGGGTGAAAACCTAAGCACCAAACCAAAGATTTGTTCCACCCTTGGAGGTTTACACGCAATCCATCCTGGCTCAGAGGGTTCCCTGGCTTTGGTCCTGCAGTGTAGTTCATTTCTGAGGTGTTAAACATGTCCATCTGTTTTCCCCAGGCAGAAGCTACAGCGCTGCGTGAATCCCGGCGAGCACCTTGATCATCCGCAGTGGCAGTTGGTCCCAGCCGAAAAGCCCACAAGCCGACCGACTAATCTCTGGTGCCGTGGCAGAGATGGATGGAGGCACATGGACACATCCATCTGTTGGTACCCTCTTGCTTAACAGACCCTGCAGTGTGGCTGGAAGTGAGGGTGGTCAACCTGACAACGAGTCCCAGACACGGGAGAGGCCTCCTGCTCGCTCTGGGCTTCAAATTACTTGAGCTTCACATGCAACTGGGGTTGAGTTCAATTTCTCTCCCTGATACAGTAAGTCAAAAATCAGATAACTTCCTTCCCCAAACTACTCTAAGGCTGCTGGTTTGATTGTTTGGTCCAGTGTTCAGTTCTTGCCCACTTCATTTTATAATTCCATATTCTGTTAAAAAGTTTGGGGTCATATTGTTTTTTTCCTTTTAAGGAATTACTATTTTTTATTCATCAAGCCTGCATTAAGTTGATCAAAAGTGAGAATAAAGCCATGTTTGATGTTTCAAAAATGCATTTTTTTAAACTGTCTATTATTCAATTTTAATACAATTTAATACAATTTTTCAACATTTATAATAATCAGAAATGTTTCTTCATGTTGCAGCAAAATCAGGAAATTAGAATGGATTTTGAAGGCTCATGTGACAATGAAGACTGAAATTATGGCTGTTTTTATTATTATTATTTTTATTCATATATTTATTTTAATAATAATGCATTCTGTTAATAAAAACATTTATCCTTGACGCTATAAGTAATAAAGTGCAAATATTTAACTAAATTTAGAGCAGCAAATAGTTTTGCCATAACTTCGAATAATCCCATAAGAATTTGGAAAGGAATGACAGGTATTTACTGAATTGCAATTAAGTGATATTTATATGATGTAAGACCTCTGAAACTTTAAAATCACTTTCCAAACTTTTAAATGTGGCTTAAAATGTCCACATTCAGAGAGATTATTCTCTAAATTGACCAATGTATTTAGAAATTTCAACTAACAATTTCAATTTTGATATTTATATGACACTGATTTCTAATTACATTCTGCTTTCTGTTGACCTCCATTCAAATTCAGGACTTAGAATTATTCAAATCAGAATTATATATATATATATATATATATATATATATATATATATAAAACTCCTCTACTCAACTCTGGTAACAAAGAAGCTATACTTTTGACATCCCTAATAAAATGGGTGGTTTTCTGGTGCTCATCTACAGTAAGTTCAAAAACTAACAGAAAACTGACGTCAAAAACCGACTCTCATCAGCATCAAAAGTTCATTCCTCTTCCCAAGATCCCTCGGGATTATGACACTCCACAGAGAGAAAAGTGTCACCACAATCTCATTAACTTGTGCTTTAAGTCCAGGAATGCATGAAATCATGATGTCAAACTTCCATTGTAGATTCAACAGCACACCAAATTTGACTACTTATTAATATCTACATTGAGTCTAGCCTGGGGGCGATCTACACGTCAGTGGAACCAGGCCAAAACCAGACACCGAGAAAGGGAGTCAGCGAAAGGAAGTGGGGAAGAGAGACTTTGGAGACGAGGAGGAGAAGCCGTGAGTGAGTGAGTGGGCCCAGATGGACATCTGCTGCGCTCTTGCAGGCTGAACTAATCCCTTCGGTTAGCGGTGCTCACAGGGTAAAGCCTCTCTGATGGCAGATGTCCTCTGTCGCTTGCCTTTTTGCCCTCTACCAACGCAGCCACCATTCATGACCAATGAGGCCCATTACTTAGAATAACACACATGCACATACGTAGAGTGCTAAATCTGCAGGGGAGTGCTATTAAATCTGTAGGGTAGCATGAAAGCTGGGTCAAGACCAGAGGTGGCAGTGATACATAATGCTGCCAAAGGTCTAAGCTTTGCAAAGAGGGAGAAAAAATATATAACATGAAGGTTCTGAAATGTTTTTATAACAGGCTTCATGCCCAACAAGGTATCAGATCTAAAATACAATTAATTTAACAGTTTTATAAATTTCTATGTAGTATACACTACTGCTCAAAATGGATGTTTTTTTAAATAAGTATCTTAAGCCCATCAAGACTGCATTTATTTGATCAAAAATACAGAAATAAATCAATGATACTTTAAAAATGTGATTACAATATTATAAATAACATTTTTTATTTTAAAATACTTTAAGATATAATTTATTTCTGTGATGCAAAGTTTAATTTTTATTAGCTGTTATGCCAGTGGCACATGATTCTTCAGAAATCATTCTAATATGATGATTCATTATTAGAATTATCAGTATTGGAAACAGTTGTGCTGCCAAATATATATTTTTTTTGGAATGTGATTCTTTTTTTCAGGATTCTTTGATGAATAAGTTAAAAAGAACAGCATGCATTAAAAAAAAAAAAAAAAACATTACACACATTACAATTATATACTGTATATTCGAACAATGTAAATCAATGCTATCACTTTTTTATTAATTTAAAAAAGAACAGAATAGATTTGAAGTTTACTGACCCTAAACTTTAGAACAGTAGTGTATATTGTTGATCTTTTAGAAAAAAAGTATCACAGGTTCCAAAAAAAAAAAAAAAAGTAAAAAATCAGCACTGACAATAAATTAGCATATTAAAATGATTTCTGAATGATCGTGTGACACAAGACTGGAGTGACAGCTGCTGAAAATTCAGCTTTGCATCACAGGCATAAATTATATTGTAAAGTATATTAAAATAAAAACCATTATTTTACATTGCAATGACATTTTGCAGTTTTATTTTTTCTGATTTTTGATCAAATAAATGCAGTCTTGATGGGCATAAGAGACTTTAGAAAAACAAACAAACATTACAAGTCTTACCAATCCCAAACTTTGGAGCTGTAGTGTATTATAAAATAAAGTTTATTCCTGTGACGGCAAAGCTGATTCTTCAGCAGCCATTACTTAAGACGACAGTGTCACATCCTTCAAAAGCCATATTCATATGCTGATTTGGTGTTCAAAAATATTATCTGTGGAAATGGGGATAGACCTACTTTTTTTCTTTGAAAACATTTTTGATACATTTCTCTACACTCAAATTTCAATGAACAGAATACATCCTTGGCTAAATAAAATACAAATTAAATTCCAAATAATAACAACCAGTCTTTCTGACGGATAATAAGCTTGTATTATTAAAATATCTAAAAATAAAAAGGAAACAGGATATCATATTCAATGTAAATAAATATCCAATTTTAAATATATTTTTAATTGTATATATTAAAATATCTTGAAATAATGATATTTATTTATTTATTTATTTTTATTAAAAGATGTCCACAATCATTAACAAACATACACACATACCTTTTAATGCTTTTCAATGGATCCAAGATGGCTAAGGTTTCTTGTCAAAGGACATAAGTTTAGTTAAACTGACCACCTGAGTCACAACAAATCCCAAATATACACTACTAGCTAGCATTGGAGAGGCAAAATAATGGACGAGGGACGATCTCGTCGTTAAATGCTTGTTAAGATTAATAAACACCCTCCAATGAAGCATCTCCCCAGACACTGCTTCCTGAATAGGGTCAGACATCATACATGCTTCTTAAAAGACCCTGTGGCGTGCTTACGCTTAAGCAAGCATATGACTGAGGGGAATGAGAGAAAAGAGAGAGAGAGAGAGGAAGTTGATGATAAAGGACACAGAGCTGAAGGCAAAAACGCGGAGAGAAAGCGAGAGAGGTGGAGGTTGGAGAAAGCAAAAGACTAATGAAACTGAAACATCAGGGGTATTTGTTTCAAGGGAGAAGAAAATTAATAAGCATGGAAAATAATAATCCTCAACACTGGGCCACATGGAATGATTAAAGCAAAACAGCAAACCAATTATTACAGGGTGAGCAATGCGGTAAAGTCCTGACAAAGAAGTAAACAACTGAACTAACCGGCAAGTATAAGCGCACACACCTCTGCCGCGACTGCATCTGTTTTACACCAGCGCAGCGTTCAGCCAACCACTCACACACCTAACTAACAAGAGCCGATGACTCAAATCACAACCCATCTACATCTAGTTCACAGTTCTACTGTAATTCAGTGCGTCATTCGCAACCAGAGAGTCGTTCAACGAAACCAGTTTCAAACAACAGCCTAGCCAGCAGGACAGGACTATATTTCATCAACCAAACTCATTTTAAACCAGCTTAGGTTTTTAGCATTTACTAGATCATTTTTGCTCTGTGAAATTTCAAATGTAAATCCAGTAATTTCAATAGGAATTCAGTATGTGAAAAAGCTAAACTTGCTAAGTTGGTCATGCAAATCCACAGCGTTCACTAATAGAAAGCTACTTGGGTTGCATGTTATTTATGGTGACTATGGTGACCATACTTGCCATTTTTCCCAGACGCGCTCCTGGTTAGGATTTCTATAAGGATATAGGTTTTGGCTTGGTTTGCGTGTGCAGACCGATCGGTGTATGACATCGGTTCCTTATGTTTTCGAAACGCTCGAGGTACAAATCAAAGCAATATAGAAATCCTGGCACATATGGTCACCCAAATTGTGACCCTACATTGGGTCATTTTCACAGACATTCCCAATTTCTGACAAAAAAATTTAAAACGCACTTGCACAAGTTTTTCTGTAGATCCCTCCTTCTCACAATGTGCAGTGTTTTCCAAAACAATAGGACAACAACGGCAAAACCCAGCCTTTTCAGACATATGGTTCTAAGTTTGAGACATAAACTCTAAAAAGGATGGACGACGCCACTCCACTCCACAAAACGTTCTCAGTATGGCCGCTGACATCTTGCAAAATGATGTCATTTGGAGACAAAGTCTGCCTAGGAAGTGGAATCACAAAAACTCTCACAGACCCAATCACAAGCTGATAATCATGACAACATAAAATACCATAAAATAACTTGTTTAAAGCAAACTTGTTAGAAAAACGAACACTTGCGATCAAGATGCTTTTTTTTTAAGACACTTGGTTTGAGAGCTTTGAGCATACATGAACAAACAGCTGAATCTGCCTTTAATTTGCCAGCTAAATCTCAGAATTTTGATAGTGTAACCACACACATTAACTCATTATTTATTTATTCCGTATGGGTGTGGTGCTATTTTAGGTTTAACACTTTTTGCTCTTGGCTGGATTTAAAGGACAGTCGCTGAAGAGAATTGGGACACCGGCACAGCAAAAAAATATGATGGCAGTGCTCGGTAAAACGGGCCCTTATGCCAGCTGATTAGCTGTCGGAGAGCAGTTTTATTCAGGGGGGCATGACGAGAGCGACTCGCTCCATAAATCTACAACAGTTCTGATAATGACACTCAGACTGTGTGCAGTGCTATAATCCATTAGGCTCTCTCACATTACAGCACCTTTCCCAGAAGCTGCTCCAGAGCTCAGCCGAACCCCAGACAAACCATGAGAAAAACATAGCAACAATAAATTAAGGGTTGTGGCATGCGGGTACATGCTTAAACCCCCTAATGGATCTGTGTGCCTTAGCTAGAAAAAACAGCCAATCATCAGCAGTGGATTTGTTATAAAAAGCTACGGGCGACTGAAGGAAGATGGCTGCAAGCTGAATCATTAGTGGAGAAAGATCACATTGGGCCTCATTTACCAACGAAGAGATGCACGGTGATGACTCTGATGCAAATAACTGAGGCTAATTTCAGAATTCATGCATTCATTTTTAAATTTTTATGAAGCGCAGGCCAACAACACACACTGGCCAACAACAGAAGCCTCACCCAATCAGCATCTTAACACTGGTCAAAATAGTGACTTATGCTGTACAGATGTCAACAACTTCATTAAATCAATCATAAACACCCTGCTACATATCTATAACAAACCTTTTTAAACAAACACCCCACAAATTGACCAGAGCATGAGTTATAGCTCTTTTTCACCAACAAGTCATCACTTTGACAGACACAATTCATCCATGCTATTACTTTGAAAGATCACATTGACATTTGCATGACAAATCACATCTTAGGTGCAACAATTTGCCCCAATAATTGATCAATAACCAATTTATTTCAAATGAAACATTCACTAAGTTGATCAATAAATTTATCAGACTGAAAATTATAAATGACCCTCAACGACATATATATATATATATATATATATATATATACACACATGTATCAGAAATATCTGGTGGCTTCATCAGGTCCATTTTGTTTAGTTACTGTACATTTGTATACATTTGTATAAAAGCTTCACAGACTAATCTGATGACACAATCTTAGAAAAGCAGCTGTTGCAATAGAAACTTTATCAGCATGAGTATTCCTCTGCTAAGTTCATTTGTACATAAAAAATAACTTAACTTTCTTCTAATAACAGATGCTCCATATCTAGACAACTGGAATCTGGCAAACATCTTATCTTGTAAAAGCTATCCTAAGCTTGTTAATCCCACACCATTTGCTTGAGGCAATCTCAGTCATTAAATAAAAATACCCAATAGAAAAATTACAACTGATAGAAGAAGAGGAATAGCGATGGGAAAAGAGTCCAGGAAACACACACAGCTAGAGGTTGTTGTTTTGCGATTGAAACCAGGAGGTCATAAAGCTTTGATAGTTCCAGTATTTACGATCACCTTAAATCATGTAGAACTACAGCAAACTTTTCTATAATAAGTTTTCATGCATGTGTGCTGCTGTGGAGAACCATTGCCACTTCACCCATTTTATGCTTACGAGCTTGAGGCTATTCACAGGCAACTAAATCATCTTTCAGTGGAGGAAAATAGCACCTCGGTGGAGAGAAACAAAGCTAAAACAAGCCATTCGTAGGAGAGCGGAAGACCGTAACTCCGATGCATGATGGGTAAAGTTTAGCAAAAACGGAATTGCTTACCGAGCACACCAAGCCGATAGTTGACGGTTATGACGATGACGTTGCCGTAACTGGCCAAGATGCTTCCATCGAACATATTTGCTGTTCCTTCCATGTAGGATCCTCCATGAATGAAAACCATCACAGGTTTGGGGCTCCCACTTTCACGAATGTCTGGAAAAAGGAGGGTACAAACGATTAAATGACAAATTACTGCAGACAGCTGGAAATGCATTCAGAGCTGAGGGCTCCCATTTTGCTCAAATTGGCCACATTGGCTTTATTTTTGAGACAAGATCGGTTTTAGAAATGGGCTCATTAATTTCCTAGGCAATACAAATGTCATGTTCCTGGTGATCGAAAAATTCCTGTTACTTTTTTTTTTCTTAAGAAGTCTGTCAGTAATAAATTGTGTGAATTAAAATGGACATTTTAATTTCCAAAGTAATGCTCTGAATTAACTAATGTTTTAAGAGATGACTGAGAAACAAGGTGGGCAAACTTTAAAGTATGGGGACCTCGTCCGGCTGTCGCTTCACCTCATCTTCTCAGATCCCATTTTTCTTTGAGCAATGAAAATGGCACACTTTTTAAATTTCCATACATTGCTTAGGCAAAGTAATCCACTTTGGGAAAATGGTCTCGGTCCGAGAGGGAGGTATTTTCAAAACACAAATGCGATGCAGATGATAACTTTCGTCTTGCTTGAGGGAGAGTGCCATTTCATCATGGTTGCAAAGCCTTCACATAAATCTGAGTTATTTTATTGGGCGTGCAGGGACCTGCTTCTGGGAGGTCTCGTAACAAGTGAAAAAACTAATGAAAAAAGCAATAATTTTCTAAAACAATTTTCCTAAGGTCCCTAAACAAGACCACCTCCTGCCAAATTTGTGTGCACACAATAGTTCTTTTTTATCAGTCATTCGTTTTCTCTTCTCATCTCAGTTAACTTCTTTTCTCTCTTCTTCTTGTAAATGTTCCAAGTGAGCTTTGCATACAATTGATCTTCTGTATCAGTTGATTTAATGTCTCATTGCCTCCTCATCTAATGTCATTCCTTTCTGTTCCATTTCTTTTCCTCTTCCAAAATGCACATAATGGGTTTGTTACTGTCAGGTAACGTAAATGTCTCGTCTTGTCTTATCTCGTCCCTTCTGGTCTCATTTTGTCTCACCTCCTGGACCCATTCTGTCCCATCTTCTCTGTTCTTCTCTTCCAGAATACTTAAAGTGAGATTTGCATACAATACAGAAGTTCTTCTTCATCAGTCGACATAACTTCTTGTCTCTTTTCTAGTCTCATTTTGTCTCATTCTGTGTCCTCTGACCTTGTCCTGCCCCTCGTCCTTAAATGTTTAAAGGGAGATTCTCACCCTTACCCACATTGTGTCCCATCTCAATTTTAACCTCGTGAAAAGGGCTCAAAGTGGGATTGCCAAAACCGAGTATTTGGGAACACTTTAGAATAGGGAACACTTATAAAATAAGGCATTAATATGTGCTTAAAGCTTACGCTTTCTTCTGGGCGCAAACAGTCGTAGATTACGCACATGCACGTGCTTTTCCCCAGATGTAAACAAGGTTGATTACGTCAAATACATTAAGGCTTGCGTATATGGTGCGTTGAGCATTGTGGAAGACGTAAGTCACGGGAGAAGAGTAAATTATATTATTTTTGTTTTATTTGTAACATCGCAAAAGTGAGGTTGAGCCACTGATGTCACATGGATTGTTTTACTGAAGTTTTTACCACGTTTCTGAATCTGGGATCATTTCAGTTGTATTGCTGTCTATGGAGGGTCGGATGGCTCTCTGATATCATCAAAAATATCTTAATTTGTGTTCTGAAGATAAATGAAGGTCTTATGGGTTTGGAACAACATGAGAGTAAGTAATTAATGACAAATTTTTCATTTTTTTTCATTTTTCATAACCCTTTAATTACTACTAATAAATGGATAATATTCTAGTAATATGCATGCTAATAAGCAACTAGTTAAGAGACCCTAAAATGAAGTGTTACCGAGTAACATAATGTCTCATGTCTCATGTCATCTCATCTTTCTCTGTCCCTTATTGACCCATGTTGTTTCTTCTTTCCAAATGGTCAAAGTGAGATTTGCAAAGTATTCTTCTGACTCAGGTGACCCAATGTTTTTCTCATCTCACCTCCTCTCCCCATCTCATCTTCTCTCTTCTTGTCCCATCTTGTCTCAACTCCCCTTTTCATCTCTTTTTAGCTTCAGACGACATGAAATGCCTCATCTTCTCTATTTTGGTTTCATCTCACTTCTTTTTTATGTCTTTTCTTTTCAGTTTTCTTCATCAGGCAACATAATGTCTCGTCTCTCCAAGTCCCGTCTGATTCCATCTCTTTTGTTTTCCTCTTGCAAAATATAGATTTGCACTTCTTTATCAGGCCATATTATGTCTCTTCTCATTTCTCGTCTCATCTTGTCTCATCACTTTCCTTCCCGTCTTTTCTTTTTCCAGCAACGTTGTGGCTTTCTATGAAAAAGTGCTTTATTAAGCTCTGATCATTCAATAAAGATCTTAAGATTCATTTTTTAAATTAAGCATTAATTGCGTTTTAATATCTTACATTAATTTAAGATGAATGAACTGAATGACTCATGAGCCCCAGTAGAATGTAAACTAGCCCAGTGAGTCTATCAGTGTCCAGAGGATGAAATGACAGGAAGTTACTCCTCGGAGACATGCATACTACTGTACATTGATCCCCGTCATCTTTTCAGACTGACAGAAATACTCCACATCTGCAGGCCAGAGTTCACGTGTGTATGCGCACACCAGTCTGTTTGTATTCTTCTAAGTCTTTTATAAATGTCATATGTCAACGATAAGTCCAGTGTACCGTGGCTTTTAACATCACTCTTAAATGATAACATGACTGGAGTTTTTCCGACCGACTATGCCCTGACAAATGCTAAGCTTTGTTTTGAAAACGGTAAGGTCAGTAGAAACCAATACGTGCATTTTTGAAAACATATCTTTTTCTTCCATAAAATTAAAGCCAGTGGGGTCCAATATTGCTTTCCGCTTCCACTGAATGGACAAAAATAGTTAAAACCTTCTTCAAATGATCAAATTATGTGTTCCACAGACAAAACACTAACAAGAATTTGAAGACTTTTTCTTTTGCGTAACCCAATTCTTTGGAATTTCGATCTGGGAACAATCTTAGACCACATACTTACATTGTCTCTTGGGCCTACTGCCACAGATTACTTGAAAAAGTCAATAAACGTTGTACCCTTCATACTAAAGCGCCAGATTAATGAACGTGTCAAAAGTGGCTATTGATTTTGGTGATAGTTTGCTTTAGTAAATCTCCAGCAAATAGTCATATCTGGAGAATCCCTTGGCATTTGAAGTTATGTATGATTGATGATCCGGGGATATGGCCCGTATGCAGCTTTTATATCAAAACCAAAAAATGTAAACTAATTAGAATAGATATTAATATCTGTGAGTAGGCCACTGATGTGATCAAGCCAATTACTGGATCTATGAAATAAAATCAGAGGAGCTGGTTGGCGAGAACTGTCACCGATGCCACGGCAGCTGGTATAAGCAGTGTGCAGTAATAAGGTAGCGTTATGTCTACATAATTAATGTGCGCTCTGTGTCTCCTCTCAGCCCTATCAGCTGCAGCTGTCTAAGAGCCAAACGGCGGCCCTTTTCCACTTAGCAAAAAGCGCACGCAGATAGGCCCCAGGAATTTGAATAAACGTGTTTACTTAAATGTTGAGCTCGTTCGGCTACATGAGTTCACTCATACATTGCTTTTAAAAGCGTTACTAAAGTACTTTCAAGCAAAACTTGATGAAAACTGGTAATTTAGGTCAAGCTGTTTCCAGGTTCGTCAAAAGTACGCATTTTGCATGTTTAACTACTGATTCGGAAACCACCTGATTTTCGACAACAGCTCATGACAAGCAGACTTTGTCGGTTTACAGTGAACTTGGGAGTTTTTTTCGACACAGTGTTTACGTTTCTGTTTGAAGTCCTTTTAGTAGATGCTTGAATTACGTTAGCATAAGTACAACGTAAAATAATTGTTAAAACTAGCGACGCCACAAACATTTTACTTACTAGCAAATCCACAGTTACGTTTCAGGTTAGCACCCTGCTGAAAAAAACAGCATATGCTGGTTAGGTATGTTTTGATGCTGGACCCCAGAGGGCTAAACTGGTTTATGCTGGTCCTTTGCTGGTTTATGCTGGTCACATGCTGGAAAAGGACCAGCATAAACCAGCAAAACAACCAGCTTAAACCAGCATCAAAACATACCTAACCAGCATATGCTGTTTTTTTCAGCAGGGCATTGGTAGTATTTTTCAGAATAGTGTAGATTTCTGGAAAAAAACAAGCTAGTGCAATAAAAAGTATTTTAGTAGACTAACACAACAAAAACAAAACAGGTAGTGCAGGCAAATGCTAAAGCACTACTTTTAATCATGTTGTGTTGCACATGAAGCTACATCAAGCTGAGCTAGCAAATGTATTCTTTTAAACCCCTTCACATAGTAGCATTGAGGTGAATTAGGTCTTATAGCAAAATATTTAGTTTAACGATAGTTTAACTATTATTTACAGTATCTGTTCAATCTGTGACTTCATTTGTTTATTCGTTCATTTAAAAAAGTAAAGTATTTTCTGTTATTTTCTTAAAGAGTAGTTAGCAAGATACGTTTTCAAAATAACCAAGGAAAGCTCGGGTTGAAAGTTGGGGTTGTTTAGGCAAATCCTTGAAAACAAGAAGTTGGAACAGCCGATCACTGGAGACGTCTTAAAAGATCCACAGCAGATCTGAGAAAGCATGTTGCAGCCATAGGGAAGCTCTTGGTTTTGTAAGGACTTTGTAGCCATTGCAGCTTGATGTACGACATACCCTTGATGGGCAGCTGCGAGTGTCCTCAAGGTAATTCAGACCAGGACTCTGAAGACGCTGAAGTTTGCGGGTGATTTTGGCGATGAGTGTTTTCCCAGTCCTGTATATCGTCAGGCCTGCTTAAGAGGATTACTCTGTCGGTTTTCAAGAGAGTTCATGTGAGATACTCTGCGGGATTCTCACTGTATATTTGTGTTGCTGTAATCTTTTGATGTGCAGATCAAAGCGAGCAGGCTCTTTCCTGGTTTTAGCCTCCTCTAATTGGTTCTTATTTCATTTGATTATACAGGAGACAGTTTTCACTGGGCTTCTGTTCTGACGTGAACACCAAAAGAAATGCTTTTATCACATACAGTCACTAAGGGATTATTATCATTAGGTTTCGTACCTCTTTTACAGTCCACAGCCCAGGCATTTAATCGATGTGTTAATTTGTTGTGCATCTCTATAGATTTTTGCACAACCACTAAACATCAGGCAATTAAAAGTCATCTCAACGGCTGGACAGTAATGACTATTGATGCACTGTCTGATGGAAATGCAGACGTGGCGTTTCGGATTCCAGGAACATACAATGTTGCATAGGAAATTTTTGAAGGGGCTTCTGGTTGAATTTTGGTAAATTATCAATCTGGGATATACACACACACATATATATATATATATATATATATATATATATATATATATATAAATATATGGTTTTTTTTTTGGTTTTTTTTTAAAAACAAGGGGATTACCTCAGAATATATATATTTTAAAAAGGCAGAAGGGTTGAAAAATCATGCAAAAAGTGTTAAGAATTAATATTAGGAACATTAGTTTGTTTGTTTGTTTGCTTGTTTTTGGTTTGTTTAGGTGAGATGCAACATATAAAATTAAAAGGAAATGATAATAAAAAATATTCAAGCAAAGTCCTATGAAGGGTTATTAACAATTATGTGTATCTGGAATGACGGGAGACAGGTCACATCAAGCAAAAACGACAAAACACATCCAGCAAAAAACGAGCAAGAAAAAAAAAATCTCCACTCTCAAAAAAGGACAAGAAATTTAAGAAAAACAAAGAAGAAAAAACCGGAGGGTTCCTTGTCATGCATATCAGTTTGGCATCAAAAAAATACCTTCATCCTCAGCACCGTCATTATCAGCTAAATCATCATTCTGTTTCTTTGAAAGAGGACCTAGGATCAAGAATGGAAAAGATGGAGCAGAGAGAAAATACAAGAGCAAACAAGCCTTCAAAAAGTGCTTCAAAGACACAAAGAACTCGCATTGAAATCCTTGGCTTTAAAAACGATAGTGTATTTAACCCCCCACAAAAAAAAAAAAAGAAAGAAAGAGAAGATCTAAGCTAAAAATTAAACGAAATAAACATGTTTAGATGTTTACAAAGTTGTAAGACAGAAAAGAAACTCCTTACTGCCTTACCATGACTCGTGTAACAGTACAAAATAAGATATTCATTTCAAGTCAAAAATATTTCTTTGCCTAATTATAAAGGGGAGCAATGCTGTTTTTCACAGGGTTAACTATTCATTGCTGGGTTTTGACAGTCAAAAATGTTTAAACATGTTTTATGCTTTTTGCAATAATACACAGCATCTTCCAAATGCATTCAACAGCCTATGCACCGCGCTGTTATTTTATACCTGTGGCTCATTTTACAGATCATAACGGAATTATTCATTTGACTGTTAACATCCAGTTGTCAAAAGACTATGTTTGCAAGCATAAACAAGAATCGGCATGCTCACCGTTTGCTTTTTAATCTGCAAAATAATGCAGAGAGGCCCAGCAGAAATAACAACGCAAGTCAGAGGCCGGTGAAGATTAATACTGTTTTCTTGCTTTTTGTTTTCAGTAATAAAGTTTCAGAATCAAGAATGCAGGAAACACTCACACGCGCAGACGTACAACAACTACAGATGGACTCGTGCATCATTTAAAACAAGCCAACACCAAGCCAAAGGTTTCGGTGCGCATGCAGGAGTGTGTATATAGTGTGTGTGTGTGTGAGAAAGAGAGAGAAAGAAGGGCAGGAGGATTGGAGAATGAAGCAGCTCTCTCAGCCAAAAGTCAATCTGTCCATTTAATCAGACAGCTGGGGCCAAAACTCATGACCCACACATTCTAATGGACCACACGAGGGAATGGAGAGGGCCGTGCGCTGCATTGCGTCCATTTTATTTTGGTGAAGCTCTCTGTTTTCTGGTCTGGGCCAAGACCTTTGTAACTCCAAAAATGGGTTGAAAATGACAGCTGCTGTTTTGAATAAAAATCACTGTTAATATTTAAAGCTCTTCCACTCATTTTTCTCTGAAAAAGAAATAAACATTGTGCATTTGCATATAAAAACAGGCTTAACACAAGTGATACATATTCAGCTCAATGAATCAGGTCAATCAATGCCCTGCGTACACAAAAATGGATTTAGAAAGTGGAGGGAAAATGTAAAACATTTGATTAGATTAAAGGTACATTCACTGTCATCACAGAAAGCTAAAATCAAGAATACTTAATTAATGAAATCAAGCAATTTGCAAACTGATTTGCATTTAAACAAATATTGGGCCAAATTCAGTAAAAACAGACTCATAAAAAAGACTCAAAAAGTCATACACACACACACACACATATACATACATACATACAGTGTGTGTGTGTGTGTGTGTACATAAATTAATGTTTTTGCTCATTTGGTTAATAGATTACTCTTATGAAAGTAAATTTACTACAACTACTACAAATAGTACTTTCACTGAAGTTGACCCACTGGCATAAAATAGAATTGATCAGAATCAATATAAATTACAACTGAAAAAAATACTTCATTGGTAAAAATGAAATAATTTTACATTTTTTCATCACCATAAGCAGCTCTGCAAAGAAAAAATAATTTAATAAATTGCCAGACCAGACCAAGAATTGACTAAATCCTTATCCGACAATACAACTACCACAAATAAGCTTGCACAATAACATCAACCATAATGAAAATGACCTCAATATCCCTGTCTTGCAGCCTTATAGTTCTGTAGCTTATTACACAGAACGATTTTTATCAGTAGATAATTGCTTTGAGAGCAGTCTTCATTATGCAGGGTGGAGAATTTGAGCGCTGCCCAGAATCCAGCTGACATGAGGGCCAGGGGTGAACGGAGCAAACAGACAGGCAAAGGCAGAGATCAGGCCTGAGCGAGGCCTGGCTTAGAGTTAATCGCACCATCAGTATAAAACATGTTTGCGAAGACTGACTTTCTCTGGATCACAAAAAGCCACAATGGAAACTCAGTGTTTCTATCCGATGGGTATAAACGGTCAAAATAACACTTTACGGAATAATATCAACTATAAAATACTACATTTTATTTCTACTAGATTTATGTGTTCTTATGTGTTTCTAGTGCTCCTATGGCTGTGACACACAAAGCCGACACGTCAGTAAGCACAGTTTTTGCAGTGTGTTACACATTGTTGGTACTAGTTCGACACTGTTAGTGGCTTTTTGGCCGATTAATCGGAGCAATGTGGTCGGTGAGAGAGCTCACTCTGATTGGCTATTCAGCTTAGCCAACCAGTGCATGAGATGGAAAATGTAAGCAAACAAATGATGAAGTCAAGAGGGCACTCACAGACTGCTCTTCTAAGGGGGTGTTTATACAATGTTTTTAAAATAAAAACTTTTAATGTATTTTGATGTATGTTTTAGCGACCTGAAAACAAACTTTAGAATTTTTTTTTTTTTTTTACATTTTATTGCATTTTTATTTCCTCCAAAAACTTGAAATAGTGAAAAATGCCATGTATTAGATGTTTGGGTATGTGTGCAGGCATGTAGAGTTTCTTTAATGCAATGTTTTTAGTAAAACATCACAAAGTTTTTAAGAAGCCATACATTTGAAGCATTAGTCGACTAATCGCACGCTTATTTATAAACCATTTAAGTCATTATAATGAGCCTTTAATTAGCTAATAAGCACTCAAGCAAATGCATTAAGCTTGCTATAGTGCAGCGGCAGAAGTAATGATTATGAATATGTCTGGAAAAAACAGTAAAGAGACTGCATTAACACTTTAATAATGTGATAAACCAGCTTTTTTGTTTGATATAATCGGAGACTTTTTTTCAGTTGAATTAGTTCATTTGAAAGACTTTTCACTCTATACAGATATATTTTTCCATGTCTGTTAGGCTAAGATATAGACTTTGCGCTCAAATTCACAGAGAAAGAGACGGCAGAGAGCGCATCCTGTTTGCTTTATTTTACAAAAGCACGGAAATGTGACTGCATGCATATAAACACAGAGTCTTTACAGATTCAAAAGATGTATTCCTTTTATCTGTATGACCAAAAATGACGGAGAATTTTCAGATCAAGTTTGTGCAACGGCACCTCCACCTGTCCCGCAGTGAGCGCTGCTGTTGATTTTATTTAAAATTTTATTAATATTATTATTATAGGTATTTATTTATTTTCCCAGAAATTATGTGTTATGAATTTACATACTTCTAGCAAATAAATTAACTTTGTTTCTTGTAAATATTCCTTTAAAAATAAAGTTTTAATAACAATGTTAGCATCAGTAGTAGTACTACCATTACATTATGTGATATATTTCTGTTACAGTTTCTTCAAGTTAAACTGAACTTCATTTTGCTTTAAGTTTCTGTTTGTATATAATATAATGAAAATACTACGAGAGTCATGCGCACTTCAGTACGATGGTAGTAAATGAAACCACGCTTCTGTGGCATTAATCCACAAAGAGACACGCAGAACATGCAGGATTCATATTTAAACAGTATTTTTGTCACTTAACATTCAGAAATACCATATTACATTTTGTTTTAAGTGTACTGACCTACTTTTGATTTATTCATCCAAAATCAGTCAAAAAAAATTTATATCTGCGGTCTTAGTTTTGGTTTGGAACAACGAATGCAGACTATCGCCACCTACTGGTACAGACAGTTATTTCAAGGCACACAATGTACATGTTAGTTAGCTGTTGGCTGTGTACAAGCCCAATTTTTTTGGCCCAGACACAGGCAACAATAAGTCGGCATTAGTTCTTATACGTCGGTTTGGTGTGTCACAGGTTTTATGGGAGAAAAATAAGCAAAGGTTTTTGGCTTTGATTCCTCATAAAACAGAATCTGCTAAGTGTTTCAGGCCAAATTAATTTTCGAAATTCAAATATTTCAGGTTAGAGTTTTAGAGCACCCCTCCAAGCAAAATGATTGAGAGACACCAACAATGCAGCTTTCCACAAATATGCACTTATGTTCCCTGAACGAGAGTTTAAAAGCAAAGTTTATCTGCATTTTTTAAAACATAATCAACTCTCCATGTAAAAGCCCTTCTTATTCTGTATAGCAGGATGTCTGTGTTTATATCTCATCAAATCAATCCATTATAAGCCAAGCTTTTATTTAAACCGCACGTGAATCTGTTCTCTTGAAGCCTGGAAATGTTTTGAGGTGGCAAAGGGCATTTATTCCCTTCACCAGCCTGTCACTTCATCCCTGAGAGGGGTCACGGCCCCCGCCGAAACCCTCTGTGTGACCCCTACAGCTGTGTTCACCTCAGTCCCTCTCTCTTTCTTTCTCTCTCTCCACCAGGTTCCAGTCTGCTGATCAAAGGCAGCAGGGTACCACAGCTACTGCAAGCCGTTCATGTGTCCAGTAGGAAGCGACACTCACACAAGCAGACTCCACAATCATACGGCTCTTTCACTGTCATAACACACTAGATTGATTTATCATCGTTCAACTGCCTCTGACTCGCCGGCTCTGCCTACAAAAGCATTTCCATATCCGTCCTTACACCCGCATCGATTGCTATTCACCTCTGACTGATAAACTGCTACTTCATGCCCGGCCACTGTTTAATGCAGTGCTCCGGTAGGATACACCCGACCGCCGGGACTCCAGGATGCTGACTGAGTAATCGATGCTCAGAGGTGGACTGAGTTGAGATTGAGCCCATTGACATCTCTGAGCATTTGTTAAGAAGCCCCTCTCAGACGCTCCTCTGAGCTTCAGTGCTCATTAAGGAGCCATAAGGAGCATCGGCAGTATCACCGGCGTCTGACAAGATGGTCTCCATGTCGATTCCAGTGTAAATGTTATAGAAAAGGATGGCTAAAAAGCATATAAGTATCATGGGACTTGACTGTGCCCTGCATGGCAGAACGCAATAAACGCTGATGAGTGTAATCACACACTCAGCCGAGATCGTGAGGAAGATGTATGTGTGCTCTGCTGGGAACACATTTGACTCCATGAGTCTGGGTAATTTAGCCACTGAAAGGCCTAGAAAAGATATGTTTTGGTGGTGGTGGCGTTTTTTTTGGTTTTTGTTTTTTTTCACAGATAAATAACTATAGCAGGAAACACCTGCGAGAGAGACGCTATCAGCTAAAATGCACTGAACCAGACAGAAAAACAGGCCAATTTGTACTGTTTAAATGGGTGTGGATTGCAAAAAAACATGTTTTATATAAATGTTCACCACAAAATCAAAAGTAAAATAAACAAATAAATAAATTTAAGAAATTGATTACATATTTCCATTTTTTACAAAATTTACACTTTTTACAAAAAGCCTGTTTTTTTTTTTTATTATTTTAACCTTATTTTCATATGTTAAACACCTTTCTGAGCTATATTCTCACTAATATCTCAGTTTTATTATTATTTTTATTATTTGTCAACCTCATTTTTTTCCAATAGTGATTTTCATGAGATTTCAATAATTTATTTAAATCAGTGTAACGTAAATACTAATGACTAAATACATTTATACTAATATATTTTTTTTTTGTTTCACATTTTATATTTACAATAATTACAATTATACAATACATTTATAATTATGATAGTACACTATTTTACATTTGTTAGCATTTAAAATGAACTATTTTACACAGTAAGCACACTTCAACTTCTTGCATTCATGTAAATAAAACATTTGGAATTTAATATATGTGCTTTTCATGAGATTTCAATTATTTAATTAAATCAGTGTAAAATAAATACTAATCTAATGATTAAATACATTGGTACTTTTTTTTATTTGTATCACATTTTATATTTACATTACAATAATTACAATTATACATTACAATTATAATTATGATAACATACTATTTTTACACAGTAAACACCTCCCCTTGCATTCATGTAAATAAAACATATTTCTTAATTTATAAATGTGCTCACTTGTCATGCAGAAACTTTATTTTTTGACGACAGACTTTACTTCTTTTCCATGTTACTGTTCCTATCGATAATAATTATTGAATGCATGTTATTTTTTGACCAAAAAATAAATAAAAAATAAAAACGTATGATGCACTAGTAAACTAAAGTTTTGCAAGATTCACTCACAGATGTCTGGAATGAAAGTCTCTCGACTTAAAACACACTGTCCGCTGACAAAAACACTTTTAAAAAAACTAGAGTAAACAAACATGCCAGACAAGCCAGCCTGCTTTGCTGTGCTTCCAAAAGTTGTTGTTTCAATGCTTTTGGTTGTGCCTGCTATTGATGTCATGAAACACACGCACTTAGATCTAGATTCTTTTTTATTTCTCATCTATATTTTTTTGTAGCACAGACAGACAGAAGAGCAGGCTGAGAACTCTCTCAAAGGAAAACATCCTCTAGCCACACTTGGGGATGTATACCAGGGCACAGAGTGATATGAGTGCTTTCCCCGATCCCTGCCTAGTACAAGGATTCTCACAAATCCTGGCTAAACAAGCCCCAGGCTAGAAAACATGCATCATGTAGCTAAAAGCTTTAGCAGCCCTCCCATATACTTGCGAGAGAGAGGAAAAGGAGAAAGATCAGTTGGTCAGAAGGCACTAGACACATTCCACAATTAGGGTAGTTGTCGCTTTATACCACTACTTTATTATATTAAAATTAACCTCAGCCTATGCCACCTGTCACTTTAAAACCTACAATGCTATATAAAGTTGGTCACCATTTTGGGTTGCGGGACCACTCTGAGTGGATCAGACTTGGAATACACATTTAGTTCTGAGATTGCCTTATCTGCAAATGAAATTGCCTTAGATTTTGGCCAAAACCATATCTTATGAGGTGCCATTCTGCTGCCTAGCATTTGGAACAGCCTTGTCCTTGAGAATACACCTAAGAAACAGCGTGAATACTTATCACTCCATGGACCGTGACTCTGTTAGAAAACTGCACCACGTAATGGTATACAGGGTCAGTCCCTCTGGAGCAACCTGGTGTTAAACGCCACGATCAAGAGCACAATGATGATGGATTTCAACATGCAGCCTTACCAGTCTGTATTTTTAAAGAATTAGTTCACTTCCAAACAAATTTCCTGAGCATTTACTCATCCTCATGTCATCTAAGGTGTTCATGTCTTTCTTTACTCAGTTGAAAAGAAACTAAGGTTTCTGAGAAAAACAGTTTTTCTCCATATAGTGAACTTCAATGGGAGCCAATGGATTGAAGGTCCAAACTCAACACGATCCCGCAGAGGACTCTCAGGTGATTTGTTATTTTTCCAAAAAAAAAAAATAATAACAAAAATTATATTATTTTTAACCCAAAATGCTTGTCTTGTCTTATCCAGGAATCACATAGTCACGAGTTGATGGAAAAATGGACCCAGTGTTTAAAAAGCGAACAAAGAAAGTCTGACGGCCTTTGGAAAATAGAACAACAATGTTGGATGATTGTGAAATTGAAGGAGAAAACGAGATAGATGTGG
>JAUCMR010000016.1:11902252-11927553 GCA_032357425.1 Enteromius argenteus | reverse complement strand
ATGTATTTTTGGCTATTACTACAAATATACCCCAGCGACTTAAGACTGGTTTTGTGGTCCAGGGTCACATATATATAATAAAGGGATTATAATTATACTTAATATAAACAATGCTCATCTAACAAATACCCAGCTAAAGCCAAACGTGCATTACATTTCCTCAAAGGTACAGTACATGGTGTCTAAATTCTGAATCCTATCATGTCTTGCGGGCTCCTCTATACTCCCTGATGGGTATCCGGCTCATTACGAGCTTTGTCATCTCTCAATGTCGACTGTTATGACTTTGACAGCTTCTAATGAAATCTTTCCTCACAAATGTTACCTGCCTTTAAGTCCTGTCACTCTCCCTCTCTCTAATGAGCAGCACCTCACAATTTGAGGCTGCAGTGACATTTTGGTCCCTGCGATTTCCCCCTCTGCTCTCAGCGGGGGCCCTCTGAGAAAATCATCCCACGCTCACGGCCTGAAAATTGATATTTCCGTCAGTAGTTTCAGCTCACTGCGACCAAGTGGCCATTTTTTTTTTTTTTTCACAGAACGGCAGCCATGTTGAAGGGAACAAATGTTCACATGGGTTTCTTGTGAACAGGAATGTCATACTCCCACTATATATTTCAGCGTCTCGAAGGGGGAGGCATCATTCTTGATGCAGTGTTATTGAGGGCTAGAATTACTTTTTGATAACGGATTGATCTTTGATGCTTTTCCTTGTCTTTTGGGCTGAATTTGAAAACAGTGTAAAAGAAACAGTGAAAAATGGGGGGGGGGAGTGTGAAGACTGTCAACATGCTGCTGTCATGTAGAACAGCGTTTCTGTGCGACTGGGGTGGATGCTCGTTTGACACAGCCGCCACATGGGAAGTCAATGCCTGCGAGCCTGACAGTGCCTGCTAGAAACACGACACAATCCCTCACAGAGAAACCCCGCTTCGCATCTGCTACCGCTACAATATAAGCCGTCAGTGTAGATGGATGGGTGAATAAACAGTGCAGAAACACAACATCACTTTTAGGAGATTTGCTTTGTTTATTCACTATTGTCATTATTAGCACTTCCCACGAGTAGACTGCAAAATAAGGCTTAAAACTAGTTTTTCTTATTATTGTAGTTTATTTTTCCTTTCAACAAATATTCTGTGAAATGAGGTGCTGCAAAATCATGACTGTAAAATGTTACCCTAGAGGTTTGATCTGGCAATATATTTTAGATAATAATCAAAATTATTTGAATTTATAGTCACACTTTATTTTAAAGTCTACTTCTCACCATTAACTATGACCTAAACTTGCTGTTTATTAATAATTAGTAATGTAGCTGTTAACTTTAGGTATTTGACAGTGTTAAGGATGTAGAATATGTGCTTTATAAGCACTAAAAAAGAGCAAATATGATTAATAATAGGCATGCTATGCTACCATATTGATTTATGAAATACATTTTTAATAAAACAGCATGAGGTATAAGCTTGCAGACTTGAATATTAAGGTTGTTTTTGTTAAATAAAACCATAAATAATGACTTAAAACAAAATAAGCACTAACTGAAATCAAATAAAACGTGTTTATGCATTTCTGAGATACACACGCAGATATACATCTCAGAAAATGAGTGTTTTATATAACATAACATACAAGTAATGATAGCTTTGGGATAAAGGTGAAATGCATCATACAGTAAATTATTTGTCCTGTTGTGGGACACTTAAGCTTTAATTCTGAGCTTAATTTTTTACTAATTTCCTAACATAGCTCCAGGAGTTGTGGATCATGCATAGAATCCATTGAAAGCAGCAGTATGAGTTTTAAACACTGGACTGTGTCTTTCATACGAGAGAGGTTACTTTGTGAGAACTAGCCTCCGGGTGACTGACGGATATAAATTTGGTGAAAAAGGGGGATAAAGTAATAAAATATAATCATACGGAATTAATTCATATCATCACAGGTCCGGCGAGTCAGAAAAAGTGACCTAGAGTCAACAGGGAGAGCGGCGAGGGGGAAAAGGTGGCACAATTTGATTAAGGGTATTCAGATGTACCCTTGACATTCGCTCCAGAGGATTGCGGGCGAAAAAAGAAAGCTTGAAGGCCTCTTCTACTGAAGAGCTCGACAGCATTAAAGTTATTATTCATTCTGTGAGTGCGCACAGAGAGAACACTAACACTGTCATATTCAAATTTTATATGAAGCTCCTGTCACTGAGACGGTTTGAAGCAAGTTTGCCACTGAAAAACAAATTATCTGTTCCTAGTCAGTCAATAAATATCACAGAAACGTTTATGACTACATGGTCAAAGATCTCAACAGTGCTATATTACTAAATCAGATTTTAGTCGTCTTGCAGTATGCAGTATTCATCCTACAGGCAATACAGCGGAATTAATTGCTTTCTTTTGATGTCTGGATGTTAACAGCGGGATTCCACTGATGCATCATAGATGGTCATCTTCAGGTTTCGCTTTCTTGCTTGCTTCCCTTTTCTTTCCCTCACACCCCCGCCGGTCCAGTCACTTTAGCTATCTTGCACTTTCTTTCTGGCAGGGGGCAAATGATTCCTGATTCGAAATAGTCCATGCTGCATTTCAGCCGGCACATATTTTCATGTTCAGAGAGAGAGAGAGAGAGAGGCAGGAGAGAAATAAGGAAGCAGCGATCAGGTTGTTTTCATTCTGTTGGTCATTATGGTTCCACCTTTAAGGGGTCATTCTAAAACACTTTAAGAGAAAAAAGCTAAATGTGGCTTGATGCACTAAAACAATTACAGAGGAGAACCTAATTTCCCTTAAACATTACTTTGAGTGAAGGCATTTCATAATTTAAGCACTTTAACATTAAAGCCCATTATAGATTAACATGGAAGAATTGTTCTCAAAATTAGTCATTAAAAACACAAATTAAAGGAGATATTATAACCTAAACACAAAGAAAACAGCTACATAAAGGCTTAATTTATAGCTCTTCTGTGTAAATGACAACATTATTTTGGCAGTAATGATGTAATAACATCTACTACATGCTTATTGTCATATCATATGATTGAAAGCTTTTACTTTTTCCATACTGTAGTCTGCCATACTGTTTTCGTCTTACTTTTTGGCCATATAAATTGCACATTTTTCTTAAGTTTCAGCCTTTGATTAAAACTGAGCTGTTTCCTTTTTCTCCTGAAGTATGAGATCCAAACTTTCATTTTATATGAGCCTTAAATCTCAAATATGATACTCAACAAAAACATGTATGTACATAACATCATTTATCTATTCAATTCATTCATTTATTTTAGGGTTAAAGTAAAACTACACGTCTTGTACTTATTTTTGGATGTATCATGTAACGATATCTGTACAATATTTATTCAAAAAGTTCATGCAAAAAAATAAAGAAATAGTTTATGGTGCAAGTCAGATGAAGTCATTTTCAAGATAAGTGATCCATTGTGACCCTTGAATGTAAAAAATGTCTGTCCTCTAAAATGTAAAAATTTTTAAGTGCCATAAATGAAGCTTACTTGATGCAAAATTGTGATTCATGAAGCAGCTCATTTTAGTGGAAAACTCTAAATATAGGCTAGCTTTCTCCATATATACACATTACACCAGACATGCTGAAGATCTGTAACCAAGCAGTCAACTTATTAAGTGAAGAGCTGATTCCACACAAAAGCAGTTTATTCAGCACATTAAATCATCTCCTCTATTGACTTCCATTCAAAACAAGTCTCTGCCCTTCCTCTTTAGCGTCTCGTCTTTTTGGTCTAACCTTGTCTCCTTGATGATACTTTCTCCTTGCTGAAAAAAAAACAGTATATCCTGGTATGTTTTGAAGCTGGGATGCTAGTTTGAGCTGGTTTAAACTGGTCCTTTGCTGGTTTATGCTGGTCTAGAACCAGTACAAGACCAGCTTAAACAAGCAAAAGACCAGCAAGGGACCAGCTTAAACCAGCATCCCAGTTTCAAAACATACCTAACATATGCTGGGGTTTTTTCAGCAGGGCAGATATACAGTATAGCAAGAAGTAATGTATTATATACATCCTAAGTGAAATCTCTTTGTTCATGTTAAGATGCAAAAGAACTAGCTAGCACAAAACACAATTTGCTGTTGCAATAAATGACATTTACCATTGGATTTGAGGTTAGAATTGCTAAAAAAAAAAAAACTGACATACCCAAACTTCTTCCAAATGATCATGCAATCTTGTCTGATACGCATATCAACCGAGAAATGCAAGCAGTCTTCAAACACAAAGTTTAAACTGTCAGTAGTTTGAGGCAAACTGGCCCCCTGATCTCATTACTGTGGTACACATGGCAGTTGACATCTTTTTAGTGACCAGTGATGTGGTCTGTGTGTTAATAGGGTCAGAGAGCAGACGGTACATGAACGAGATGGACAGTGTGGCTAAAAGAGCCTGGCACTGATGATTAATGCTAAGCTGGCACTATAGTGGGCCCCGTATCCACATGAAGGAAAAAATAAATAAAAAGATGAAAACATGGGGCTTTAGAAAACGCTGGCGGAAGGTTTGATGCCTGAGGGATGTGGTTTTAGAGGGTGTTGAATGTGTTGTATTTGTGAGGCTTGTTCAAAGAGGTTCCAGTGTGAGCGGGACAGCAAACGGGCTAATTTGCCACTGTATTATATTTCCCCATCATTTCAATTTCAAAGCGCTGCATTAGCGAGCAACAGGGATGAAAGGACTGAAGAGCATTCTTCGCACCGAGGCCGCCATCAACATCCTTCAAGCCCGGCCCCTCATCAACCGCAGCGTGTCAGCAGAATTATAGAGCGTCTCTCCGCGCAAATGAACTCCAACGCCACCCGCTACCATTCGCACGCGCACAGAGATGCCTTTGATACCAACCAGCAAATTACAAATTTTGTTTTTAATCAATAATTCATTTTCCGGCTCTTTTTGTATGCACGGCTAACACATGAAGGGTCAGCGGATATACTCGCCAGGAAAACATGCTACCGAGTTTCAATTTCAGTTTTAACAAATATGCAGTGATGAAAACATCTTCTATGTTCAAATCACATATATATAATATGTATATATACACATACACACACAATGCTTTTTCAGTCTCAAATACAAAAAAATTGCAATTACTTAAAGCTACAGTACATAATAATCAATACAAGACCAGCAGATTTCCAACAAACTAGCTTTCTGAACAGAATTTCAAATTATTTGTGTTGTAAGGGTCTGTGAGTTCCCAGCATGCACTGCAGCATTAATAAATTATGGGGTAGTATTCATTTTCCTGAAATAATGTATAAAACAATATATTATAAAATAATACATAAAATATAAACAATACAAAACAAAGATAATTTTTTTTAAGTGCAAACCAGCTGCTTTTTCAAACCTTTTTTTTTTTTTTTTAACGAAATTTGAACAATGTAAATCAGTTATTTCAGATGATATTTGTGTATCTTATTGTGGCTGATAGAAAAAAAAAAGCTTCATATCACTCTCAGACAAACTCTGGCTTCACAGAGAACAGTCAAGAGATTCTGTCATATTTGGCAACGGCAGGGCTTTGTCAAAACCCTTTAATTCTCTGAATTCAATCTTGTTTTATCAAAGCGATGTTTAAAATCATCATCAGCTCAAAAGACAGGCACTTTCCCAGCCAACTAGGATGAATAACTAGGAACAGAAGGTTATTAGTAAGCTTTGGTTTTTTTGCCAGACAGAGAAGTGAATTAGTCAAACAGAGCAAAATTCCCTGAGGTGGTTTTAATCTAAATCTACTGCTGGATGAATAAAAAAAAAAAAAACTAAACAAAAAAACACCGGACCGTGTTAGATGCCTGTCTGTCTGCGAAGGCTTCTCAAGCAAGAAATCCATTCCTTCTACAAGTTGCAACAAAATGACAAACTGCAGGCGCCTGAATTCCCCCATGGAGGAGCCAAAGACTATGTAAAAAGGCCTACAAAAAGCAACGAAAAATCAAAGCGTGGATCGATATCACCTGTAGTGAAGTTTCCATGGTTTTGCAAGACTCGAGCAGCTCAACACTTGATCAATGAGAAGATCTAGAGATTGGTTTCTGTGCTGAAACAGGCACCTCGGTCTCTATGAATGATCTTTTATCCTTCTTTGCTTTAGGTCAATGTGAAGCTCTTTGGGTTTATGTACACCAAACATGACTGTTCAGCTGGTAATTTGCCAACTTCAGAACACAGTGAGCTTTCTTTAGCCATGTTGAGACTGAGAAAAAAATTATTTCGCTCAATATTAATTTTTTTTTTTTTGGCATACACACACACACATATATATATATATATATATAACCAACTAGTAGTATGTTTTACAAATATACAAATATTCACTATATTTATTAAATACTGAAATAAAATTGAAATAAAAAAAACTTTTAATTCAAATAATTATATATATACACACTACATAGTAACAATAACAATGCTATGCTGGTAGCTTTTTCAAACAAAATAGTCTTAATCTTAATAGTCACCGTAGTCCAGATACTGCACAAATAAACTGATTTTATATGAACCAAACTTAGTTAACCTAAATGAAGCGGGCTGTGCTATCATGAAATGTTTCATATAAACTGCGATGGTCAAACAACAGTTGAAAGATAAAAGCTTTGATGACTAAGTAGTGTTGCATTGTGGGCCAGGAGAATCTGCTTTCTAGTTGTTCCAGCATTTATTTGGGGATTAACAGCAGCTGACGGGAATGAGTTCTTACTAACACATGTACATAGACTTGTTGCAGAGTGAATCAAACAGATTTAATAGAAAAAGACATTAAGTCTTATCCCATCCTCTTCTGGGCTTTCATAAATCTCTCTCACACACGCAGAAATTACAATACAAGCTGAATCGATTGAGATTCAGTCAACTGACATTTGTATTAGGACTGTAGAAATGTATATTTCAGCAACCTGTACACCTTTCATTCGTCAGAGAAAGACCAATAATGTATGGTAATATGCTTCCCATTGATTTTTTACAATGCAAGTCAATGGGAAGCGAAACTGTTTGGTCACTAACATTCTTAAAAATATCTTCTTTTGTGTTCTGCAGAAGAACCGTTTCAACTTTCACTTTCAGATGGACTGTCCCTTTAAGAGAGGCTTGGAAATCCAGCAAATGTGATAATTAGACATAAGAAAAACTATAATAGAAGAAATAAATGGCTCCTCCCAAAAATATCCCGCAGTCTTGACTCTCATTGGCAATTTATGCAAGTAACCGCCCACACGGTGCTACACCAGTGAAGGCTAATGAACTAGTAAATTAGGCCCAGAAAGCTTTAATTAGTATCAAAGTATGCCAAACTGATGGCTGGCCATTTATCTGCTCACCTCTAACCTCATCTTTTTGATGACTTGAAAAGAGCAGGCCAATAAAAGACAAAAGGAAAATGAATATAGATTTTCTCACTCAAGTGGCCGAAGCAAATGATTAAGTAGTTCATCACAAGAAAATATAGAATTCTTCCCACGGAGGAATCGACCTGTCCTATAGATACATTAAAAATCTGGCAGGAAATCGTTAGGCATACGCGGAGCTATAGATTGTGTGGAGGATGCCCAACAATTGATCATAATTTCTAAGGGCTTGTACCGGTGAGGGGGTGGAACTACAGCCGTGCAGCGAGGAGCCCCAAGCTACAAGAGGAAAACACCAGTAAAAAATCTATCTCAATGCATTTCAATGTGGCGTGATGAAGGTAATGTGCTAGAATCTAAATTGCGTTGGTTCACATCAACCATGTATGATTTCACATCTGCACTGATTACACACAATTGAGCAAATCTAAGCCGTAGAGCACACCTCTCTTGTTAATATGCCCACGATTACAATAAGTAATCCATCAACGCAACCGACCAGTCTAACTCTAGGTGAATAACAAGGCATGTTTGGAGCGCCACTACTACAAAACCTTAAAAAAAATGTGCTGTGTCGATATGAATTAGCAACAAATATAAATAATATCAGCCAAAATTTAGCAATAATGTTTTATTCAAACATGGATTATTTATTTATTTTAACTATTATTTGTTAAAAATGTTTACATTAAATATAATTTATTGATTTTTTAAATTTAGCATACTTCTAGTTTGTGCCCGTCAGCTTAATTATCATTGCTGATGCATTATTATTGTATTATACTGTCCATAACCATTATTATTATTACCATCATTAAAAAAGTTACTGTTTATATATACATATACACACACACATAGATATATACATATATCATCATATATTTTGTGTCTATCACACTTCATGAATGAGTAAATTAATAAATAAATAAATGTATTAATTAATTAAGCATTTTGTATCAGTGTTGTTACATTTCTTGTTGCTATTATTATTATTATTATTATTACAAACAATTGTATCCTACCTCTAATTATACTATTATATGTCCTGTTTATAATATAATGTAATATAATATATACATGTAATTACTTTGGGTTGAATTTCAAGCTAATTATTCTCATATATACTATTTTTAAAATAATTAATATAAAGTCACACATACACTGCAGTCTGAATAAATCCATTATATTCTATCTTTTTATTATTATTCTTATTTTAAAACAATAAAGCATATATTTTGTGGCTATCACACTATATATATATATATATATATATATATATATATATTAATATCTAATAAATATCTGTAAATAAAAAGCAATATATAATAAATCTAATAAATATCTAATAAATATCTATAAATTATTATAATTATTATAATTACTACATTTTTCAAATACTAGTCAATTTAAAAATGTTAAAAAGTATCATTGTATACCTTTAATACTATTATACTTCCTAGTTATATAATACATAAACAATTTAGGTTTAACTTACAGAAAATTATTCTCATATACACCATTTTTTAAATATTTAATATAAAGTCATATAAACACACACACATTTGAATCACAGTTTTGTATTTTGTTGAAACATTATGATAGGTAACATATACATGTAAATTATATTATATTATATTATACATTAATAGATTATATCACATAACGTTATACTCTATTCTGTGAAACATGAAAAACCTTACAGTTTAATAATCACAGCACCTTAATGTTCCCTGTCTATTTGAATTATTAGAACAGGTATATTTGTACAACATGTAGTCTATTCAGTCACAAAGCTCCAAATTGCATTGGTGTACTCAACAAATGACCCATGCTGAGGGTGGCCAGAGTGCTCGTACGCTCTCTTGTGCAAATCTCCCCAAGAGACGCACAACAATCGTTCCATACGCCTCCCACACAGAGGAACAGGTAAGCTCACGGTTACCATGGCAGCACACTTCACCTGCCCACTGCATAACCCCTTTTACTTTCCTTTTCGGTTAATGTATCAGGTCAGAACACAGAGCAGCTAGAGAGACACCAAAACTAGTTATCTAAGCACTAAAACCCATCTGCGGCTTTAGTCTGTTTTTGAGTGTTTATCGTAACACCATTACATGATATCTGGCTATTTTAAGGAAATTTGAAAACAAACAGACAGGAAAATGTCAGAGGATAGAATAAAAAAAAGGTAGAACTGGTTAAGAAAGAAAACTGCTGTACAAAACAACTACATGGTGATTTTGCTCACAATATTCTCTCCTACAAGAGACAGTGAGGGAAAGAAGACAAAAAGAGAGGCCAAACGAAAGACACAAAGCAAATGAGTGAGTCGAGGGAGTTTGTGTGCCCATGTCTCCCCTCAGGCTGAGCTTCAGTTCACACACTGACCATGTGATTGTTGGGGGGAATCAGGGTTTGGTTGCAGGGTTTTACAGCTTTCCATTTGTCTGAGAGAGTAGCTGAGCTAGCAAAGCCCTCTGACCACTTCCCTGCTGCTAATACACCCACAAACACACACACAGAGCACTGATGACTATCACACAATTACACAGCAATTACCACACTACCACCTTCACATGGCACTAACCACAACACTGCTGACACTGACCGCATGCTCTGAGGAGAAGAAAACATACAGTAGCTGGGTGAATCTCACAAATACCCGAAAATTACAATGGAAAAGACGATTTCTTCATTACATACGAATAAAATAAAGAGTGTATTAAGACTATTTAGACTAGTTAGATTAGGCAATTAAACATACTTGCGTTTGATTATATTTAACTGTAGTTCATTTGCAAAAACAGATAACTATTTTAACATTGTACATTCCAATTAATCTCAATCGGATGTTTTTTTGTTGTTGTTTTCTTACTAGGTTTTATCTTTTATTCAAAAAATTCACAAAAATCTAACCTTTCATTGGAGAATGCGAATTTAAAATGAGGGGAAATATCTTTATTTTTCTGTAATACACACTGGCCACAATTAATGGCACCCTTTTATTCAACACTTTTTTAAACCTCCATTTACCAGCTCTAGATTTTACCAGCTCTAGATTTTACCAGCTCTAGATTTTACCAGCTCTAGATTTTACCAGCTCTAGATGGCCCATTATAAGATTTCTAAGAGAGTCACTTATTGATTTTTTTTATCTGCTGGTATTTGATAGAATCCAAGATGCCATGCGTCTAAACAAGCAAAACCAATCTTGAGTGTTCGCTGCTAAAAAGCTCCTTTTTTAATTTCATCTGACCACAGAAGCCAGTCCTATTTGAAGTTCCAGTGGTGTCTGATAACTAAATATGCTGGAGTTTGTTTTTGGATGACTTAATTTTTCTTGAAGCCCTGCTGAACAACATGTGGTAATGTGGTGACCCGAGACTCAACTATTTTATGCAATTCTCCAACCGTGATCCTCGAAGAGTCTTTGGCCACTCAAATCTCCCCTGATGGTGGAAATGGGATATTTCACTGCTCTGGCTCTTTCCTTAAAAGAACCAAAAAGACTCAAAAATGTTATCAAGAATTACTCACCCTCATACTACTGCTTATGCAGTAATGTTCTCTAAAATGGCAGATGACGTAAGGTATAGGAGAAGAATGGTTGAGTATATGTTATTTTTGTTTTCTTTGCGAAAAAAAGTATTCTCCTATCATCACAAAACTTAAGTTGATCCACTGTTGTCACATGGACTGTTTTACAGGTGTTTTTACCACGTTTCTGGATCTTTTCAGGTGTTGCTGTCTGTGGAGGGACAGATAGCTCTCTGATATCATTAAAATATCTTAATTTGTGTTAGCAAGATGAACGAAGGTCTTATGGGTTTGGAACGACAGGAGCATGAGTAATTAATAACAGAAATGTCATTTTTGGGTGAACTAACCCTTTAAACCCACTTCACTAATTTGTGAGGCTTGATTATCATCTGCTGCACATCAGAAATAGATTCGTAACAATACGTAATAATAATATTCAATAAAATGATAAATAAGCACGAGAACTTGAATCTGAAAATAAGTCACTATGTGAAAATCTTATGCAAAATATAACCTAGACAGACTACCTGAAATTCACCCACTTCTTCACATCACTAAACCTGCCTTACCTCTCAAAAGGATTTCAATCGGTACTGTGAGCTACTTCTGCTCCACGGGCTAACAAGTCTCCCTCTCTAAACCACAAGAGGATTGTTCTCACTGAAATTCCCAATTAGCTGCTATGGACGGCTCTCTCTGGAGACCGGAGTCTCTGCTGCTCTGTGACCTCCCGCCAAATTGAACTGCTTAGAAATCTTAAGCAATTTAATGTAGATTGGCTCCCATTGGACCTGAAGGGCAATGTCAGACTTATTCAATCTCTATGTTCATGTGCTGCTGCTGAAGCACACTTCGCGTTGCCATTTCTATGATAACAAAGTGTAAAGTACAACAGGAATTCCCGTTCATCTAACTGGTGAACTGATCCATCATTGTCTACTTTTGAATGATCCTCCCTGAAACTGAACATCATCTCTCCTTAGCATTGTTTTGCGACCGTAAGAAAATTTTGAAGAAAGTAATCTGAGTGACATTTGTCATCTTCATCCTTTGTGACATGTGTGTGGCATATGCTAGTGCCCTGAAAGCACAGCCGTCCAAACACATAAAAGAGCCAAAAAAACCTTAACATGACACTCAAGTATCGGCCTTAAAATTATAAGGTGGTTTATGTTTCTGCATTCAAATTGTGTGTTCAAACAGCCATTATGTCTTTCCTCAGTTCCTGATATATCTATTCCCATCATAAGCAGGACCAAAGACAAGAGATATCAAGTCAAAATGAGCCTGAAATTGCCATTAAATGCTAATCTCTTCCTAGCCGCTCTGCCCTCACTGAGTCTGGCAGACAAAGAGATCTCAAACCAGAATAAATTGCAGCACATACCCAGAGCAATTCAAAGTTTAATAAGAAGTATATTAAGGCCAATATTAAGCTTTATAAGTGAGTGCCCAATGCCATTGCCATGCAAATTATGCCACGGCTACTCAAATTGGAAGTGTCTGATAAAAGCAAATTATAAAAATTGTAATTCGGTTAATGTAATTTCAAAACAATCCACACACAGTGGCAGAGCCAACAGCCTAAACAGAAGAGCAAAGAGCTGATTTTGGGAGGGGAATGGTTTGATTAATTGTTGGCGAAGCCAAGTGTGACGAAAAAGCAATTTTAATAAAGAAAAGTACAAAGACCCAAATTTAAAAACAGAAATATTAACTGACAAAACATTTTAATTGATATTTTACATTAGAAATTACTACTCATTCTAGCCCTCATTCTAATAAACTATAATATATAATATAATATAATATATATAATTATACAGTATAATAAATATATATATTTAGGATACAACCGGGCTAAAGGCGCCTTTGATATTATTCTCATCTAAACCACTAGATGGAAAAAAAACCATGGCGTGACACTTTTCAAAACCTGTTTTATAAGATGCAGGTGTGTATTTTTCCGATCTTTTTCACGCGATCGCGCACAGCAGTTCAAAGTTGATTCTGCGCTTGCTTGATCTAATATTTTATGTTTTTTTTTTTTAAATGTTGTAGATTTAAGTAGAATGAATGAATCATTAAAAAAAAAAGCTAATGCATATATTTCGAGACAAAAATCTTCTTTATGATTTTCAGTTTTGCTTAAGATAATTAAAGCAACAGTTTTTAAATCACGAAAGAAAATATAAAAGTATGGTATTAGGGGTAAAAAGTGCCTCTGCTGTTGGGGCTAAAGGCTCCGTGACATTATTTAAAAAAACATAATTTTAGCTGAAGTAATTGTATCAATACCGTGGGCCTTTTACCCCATGTGTAAGGTAAAAGGCCCCTCTTGCCATCTCATACATTTACAAGATTTTGTATCTGTTCTGATCTGTTGCTCCATTAATGTTCAATACAATGTATATATTTTTTCTGCAATTATACATTTTAGGCGCAGTGAAGCCTTTAGCCCCATTGTACCATATATATATATATATAGATGGCAATAACATATAGACATATTCTTTATTCTTTACCACAAGACAAATTCTGAAGAATGTTTTAGATGTTTTTGTCTATATAATAAACGTCAGTGGGGTCCAAAACAAATTTGGACGGCTGGATTGATGGATGATAGATTCCATTCATAGTCATATCATTTTCTTTTTGGGATCAACTCCCAGACTTATGTAACTACACATTACTTGCAATGCCAACACACATACTGCCAACTGAAAGAAACTGAGTTTCACCCATCCAGCCCCATCAGTCCAAAGATCTGCTCAGGGTGCCAGAGTAATACTGTGTCATATCACACAAACATGGAAGGAAAACCCCACCTGCTGTTTTCGGCTCAAAAAGCACAAACAAACAAGGTCGTTAAACTAAGTTTGTTGTGTATCAGACAGTTCACACTGCTGAAACAAACTTTTATGAGTGGAAAAAAGAGACAGACCGAAATGATGTGTGTAGATAGAATGACAGGCATAGAGATAGACAGACAGACAGACAGACAGAGAGATAGATAGATAGACAGATAACACTATATACATCTATATCTGGTAGTAGCATATTAAACTGGAAAGACCGGTTTGCACTCTCACCTATATAGATAAGTACATACCATAAATCATAGGCACCAATGAGAGCATACTGTAACATTTGTTTAACATAATGGATTAGGTTCATTTCCATCCACCTACAGTCTCAATGTCATCTACATATGCTCTATGCTTTCAGCCCACGCGATATAATTAGGATTTTAAGTTCTTGCAGATGAAAAATGACTTTCTTAAACACATTGCAGCTCAGTCAGGTGTTATGGAAATATTGCCTACTCATCAGTCATTACTTCTCATTGAATTTAGCAGGGTAATTATTTCAAAGAATCCCACACTGATGTTCCTCGCTATGGAAGACAAATCCAGGCATTAAGCCGTCTTTGTGTGTGACTGGGGATCATAGAAATGTTGATTTTGCCCTTCTCTGCTCTGCTAGCGTAAAAAGCTTTATCATCAGTCCTGTTTGAGCTTTACAGCACACTAGCGAGTGTATCAGCCAAATCGTCTAATACTACGCAGTCACGAATGGTTCCTCAGATGCTGGTGAGCCAATGTGTCAGACTGAGGGAGATCTGGGCTGTGATTGGTCACAAAGACGAGAATTTGTTTGAGCTGTTTTGGCATGTTAGCCTTCAGGGTTTGTTGTTAAGGTCACCTTTTCAAGCTTCTTCTTACATAATCTTTTAGAGATACTCATTGCTTGTGACTTTTTCACAAGAGGCCTCTTTCACAGTGTTGGGGAAGCTTTGTTAAAAATGGAGCTTGCTGAGCTACACATAATTTAAGGCGGTTAAACTAGTGTCAAAGTCAAAAAGTGCCTTGATACAATGCAGTTACTGCACCGTTAGATGCAAATGCTAACAAAAAGTACCTTAAACAGATTTTGGATGACAGATTCTGATTGGTCAATATAGTGTTTCTGTTATGCAAAAATGTATAATAAAGTAACGGTGATTATATAAACAACCTGTAGCTGCATAGCAATGTTATAATGTCACAAACTACGTATCTTATAGCTCAATAATGCAAAGTGAATGTGTTGTAAATACTGTTAATGTATAAAAATATCATTAATAATCTAATCTAATTTATGCTGTCCAATGATTAATCGCAATTAACTGCATCCAAAATAAAGTTTTTTTGTTTACATAATATATGTGTGTGTACTGTGTGTATTTAACTATGTATATATAAACACACGCACACACACTCATGTAAATGTTTACAAAAATGGTGTTTATATATTAAATATATTTACTAATTATATAAATATAAATATATATAATGTACATGTAAACACATGTAAATATGTTCAAGATATATGCTATATGATATATGTATGTGTATTTATACATACATTATAAATATACACAACACACATATGTTGTGGATGTGATTAATCGCGATTAATCGTTTGACAACACTAAATAATATAATATAATATAATATAATCTGAATAGAAATATTTGGCAGAGATACACCTATTTGAAAATCTGGTATATGGAGGGTGCAAAAAAATAAAATAAAATCTAAATACAGATAAAATCACCTTTAAAGTTGTCCAAATGAAGTCCTTAGCAATGCATATTATTAATCAAAAATTAAGTTTTGATATATTTATGGTAGGAAATATCTTCATGGAACATGATCTTTACTTAAAATCCTACTGCTTTTTGGCATAAAAGAAAAAGCTGTAATTTTGACCCCTACAACGGTTTTGTTGGTTATTGCTACAAATATATGAATATAACACTTAAGACTGGATTAGTGCTCCAAGGTTACATATAGACATAAAATTAGTTGATCTGACTACTCTACTTTCTTGTCAATGTGGTTCATTTACCGGAAGCACTTGATAAACTATTCATCAAAATAAATCAGGCAGATGACTCATTGTTAAAACGAACATTTAAAACTATTAACAATCATTTTTGTTAATTGAAATAAGGCTGAAATAAAATAAAACATAAGATGAGTAACTTTAACTGGAATATAAGAAATGTGGCTCTTGTAACTAACTGAAAAAAAGTATTAAATGTATTAAACTTAATAAAAATAAAGCTACATAAAACACTAGGGTGAAATAGAATAAGAGCACACAGCAGAACAACTAAAACTTTAATTAAAAAAAAAAAATAGTCATATAGATATACAACTACATACTGTGTTCTAGGTGAGCACATAAGTGCCTCAGATTATTATGTGGAAAAGCTGTGTGTGCAATACAATGTGACACAAAAAAAGTGATGTCAAATTTTGTCATGGTGCCTTACTCGTTCGAAAATATAGTTTGTTAATGAAATATCTACTGGAAAATGTAGTCAAATCAGTAGCAAAGCTTTTTAGTTAGCTGAAGTTGAACTCAGCAGATCAGCATGCTGTACGCAGACTCTCAAACAATGCTGATGCCACTCATAAGTCCATACTTGACCCGAGGGTAGAGGCAGCTTCAGTCTTCATGGTTTAGATATGTTGGCACTGCAGTTTTGACTTTCAGATTCATACAATTCATTCAATCTCCTGCTGGCTGAACCTGCATAAGATGTTTTTTTCTATAATAATAAAAAAAAGATTCATTCTATCAAAGAGATTCAGTACGGATCGAGACCACAGCACGTACCTCGATTCAGAATTATGCGGACTAACAATAAACACAAAAGCTCCGGTGAGCACAAAGATGGTGCATTTCTATGTATCCCTTGGGTTTCCATCTGAGCAATAACTTTGTCACAATGTATCTTGCACTTAAACTTTGGCACTAGCATCCATGAAATATCTCATTTTATGTACTAAAAGTCTATAGCTGAGGACAATGAAAAGTGGTTTCAACTCATGGTTTCAAAGCCAACTTAAAGGTATAATTCAATTTAAAATGAAAATGTGCTGAAAATTTCACTCCATCGAAGATGTTGATGAGTTAGATTCTATATCGCGAGAAATAAATCTAAATCTATCATTAAGGCATTTTATATTTAAACCAGCATTCTTGGATGAAGAAACAAACTCATATCTTATACGGCCTGAGGGTGAGTACATTTTCAGAAAATGTGAATTTTGGGATGATCTATACCTTTAAGAGCATTAACCGGATAATTTGCTGGAAAAATATTTACTACTGACAGCACCCACTGTGTGCAAGAAAGCCGCTTTAAGTGAAAAAAAATCATATCTATCAGCAAATAAACTAATGAATATTCACAGGATATGTGTGCGCACATCTGACTTGAACTATTGTGTTACTCACCTGACAAAATCTATTATTTATCAAGTAATTTGCCTATACTGTAAACCATTCCTGAGAGCAACCAGTCCCCCCTGTCAAATTCAATTAAAGTCTCACTTATTCAGGTTTGTTGGGATCAATTAATTAACGTGAGGAAAAAAACACATCATTTTCACACAAACTACTCAACAATTATAAACAATCATCTTAACAATTGCTTCATTAAAAGACCAAATCTGTTGCTTTTTTTAATGCTGAAACCGCCAGGCAAAGGAGTCCATCAATAGACAAATTAATTAAGTCAATAAAAGAACTGACAAGTGAGAAACGATGACAAAGGCAGATGATCTTGACAGGGGAATATCAAGGTATGTGATCAATTTTACTTAAACGCTAACGTGCCCACACAAGCAATAAGACCACGCTCAGGATCCTGAAAGCTAAATCGTCCTTGCATTCTGACCCAAGAGAAATTACGAGCTGTTCACAGATTCCCCATTTAATGTTTAATGAAACAACTTAATGACATTTTATTGTGTGTGTAATTATGGTGTACAAACACTCACAGAATATAGAGTGCAATGTCCAGGAATACCACCCTTGCAGTTTAACTAATGAATGGTCTTGTATTGTGAGTATTTGCTGAGGAGGTTTTATAGATTGTAAACTGGAATAAGCTTTCAATTCAGAATACATTTCTTTTTTTATTTACTAGGCCTAATTAAATAACTATGAATTATTGTAGTGATTTATCTTTTTAGAGACATTTACTTAAAACTTTTATTTAACTGAAAGACATTTGTTACTTATATATATATATATATATATATATATATATAAATAAAGATGTCATTTGTTAACATTAGTTAATAAAGGCTTAAAATAACATTAACTCAGAATAATACATTTGTAAAAGTATTGTTCAATCTTAGTTTATGTTTACTTATGTTGTTAACCAATGTTAACTAATGAACCTTATTGTAAAGTGTTACCGTATCTGTGTGTGTATATATGTATATATATATATATATATATGCTTCTAAATTTTTAAGTTACAGGCCATTCATAACTTCTACTAGCCAAAAAATAAACAAAGAAACATGGAAATAAACCATTTAAAATAATAAAATAATGTTTTAAACATGTTGAATACTAATATTTGAAATTATTTAAAATGAAAAGATGCTTTAAAGGTAAAATTGAAACCACCAGTAAGTGGCAGTAAGTCACTGTTAAGCGAGTCATTGCGATTGAACCGAATCATTTGAACAGTTGATTCCTTCAGGAACGAATCGCCGCCATGTTGCTCAGGGACGCAAAACAGTGCTGTAGCTGTTTGGATTAATTTTGTTGGCAAAATAGAGCAAGAACAGCCAATATAGTGTCTAAAATGTAAGTCTCTTGATATTATTATTATTATTTAGCTATTGAAAAGTCAATATAACATTTGTAACCATGCTTATTAAAAAAAAAGGACACTCTTCGTGTGATTTATTGATTAACAATATGAAATGATATATAAATTTTCTGCCCCCTTATCTTGGATTATGTGTTTATTCTTAATGCATATTACTAGATTGAATCATGTAGTGAAAGAACGTAGTAAAGTTAGTCAGATTTCATCACTCAGCACTTTGTGTGTTTCATTTGGTATTTGCAATATACTCAATAATGTCATTCTGTCTCACAAGTTAAATATTTGCTCTAACATACGTAGATTTGGCTTGCATAAACTTCCCAAAGACAATAACGAGTGAACATAATTTACAAAAAGCAACCTGCCAAATTGGCTAGTGATTTGACAGCGTTACCTATTGGCAGGTGTTAATTTCAAACCCTGTATATATATATATATATAAAACGCTATATACACATACATACATACATTCACATCAAGTAATGAAAATTGTGTTTTTTTTCCTTGATAAACTATCAAGTACTTAAACAATAGTGGGAAAAAACTGAACAGCAAATCAGAATATTAGAATGATTTCTAAAGAATCATGTGACTGTGAAGACTGAAGTAATAGTTACTCACAAATAATTAAATTTTTTAACGTATTAAAATGAAAAGTAATTTTGAACAGATATTTCACAGTGTTACTGTTAGACAGACAGATAGAGAACCATTGCTCATTAGATATCAAGCATTAATATAAGAGTGTACAAACAGTGCTGAGAGTTAGAGAGAAGTTTGCATTATATTCATATGATCTCTGATGTAACATTCATTAAACCGAGCTCCAAAACAGAGAGAATGTGAGAAGGATCCAGCTCTAGCTCTACTACAGTTGATAGCCCTCTGATCCAGAATTATGCATGTGCATAACTGATGCTGCTGCGCTGCCCTGCAGGTAGAAGCGATAAGCAATCTCGCTGCATCTAATGACCTATAAGCATATATGGGTCTGTGCAATAAATTATTCAGCTGACACAATGCGCGAGGTTCATTTCTGGTTCAGCGCGACCCCATTTTCACACTAAATCCAGAAACAACATTTTGGACAGCGCCCAAATGTGAATGCAGGGAGACCTGTGGAGGTGTAAATGTGGTGGAGACTTGTCAAGGAGAAAGAATGACTTCAGAATGAATAATTCAACGAATAAACACTAGCTCAACAGAACAGCCGGACTTTAAATATATGATTTCAGCCTACGCTGAGAGCACATTATAGTATTTTCAGTATTTTCCGACTCAGACTGAGCTAGACAGTACTATCGCTCGTAATGATATAATCATCAAGTGCTTATGCCTTTCTCACGGGCCTACGATGGAGGTAAGAATAGAAGATGTACCTAATACTGCAGGAAAGTGCCTCCTGAAGCCCATTCTGCCAATACCAATCCAATGATATGAGGAAATCAGCCCGCCTACAAAGAACTGTGGCTTTCACCGTCAGAGATGAAGAGAAGCCTGAATCAGTGCTTTGAGGAACAAAAGTCGGACTTCTGCTAATTGCTTTTAAAATGGCAGTGGGTTAAAAAAAAAATTGTGAGAACTTACAAAAAAGAAGGCCAGGCTAGAATTTGAGCTATAAAGCCTAATTATACCCCACAAAAGCAGTCTGTTCCATTTAGAATAAAAAGAAACCCAGAGCAATAACAGCCATGCCATTAACAATTAGTCTCCACTGCACCTAATTAGACAGAGGAGATAAAAAACAGGTTCTAAATTTAAACCGTTTGCCTCGTATATTCTGCGAGGCTCAATACGCCGTGCAAATAACATCTAAAGACCCGCAGCACCCAGGGACGCTTCGTGACTGGCCATTGAGGAGAAACACAAGGCTATATCTGCTGCTTAATGGTAATAAACTTCTTTAGCTAAACCCAAGCGAGGTTACAAATGACCACAGGACCCCTGAGGGTAAACATCCCTAAATGGTTATTCATTTTGTCCTACAGAAAGCGTAGAGTTGCTAAATTGGGGAATAGCTGTTTCTCCAATTACACTTTTGTTAATGCCTGGATTCTACGTACCTCACCGAGCTGTGACACAGATGAAGAGCTCTCTGTTAACATCACAAATATGTCATAAAACTTGAAAAACGGCGTAAAATGGTGCATTTTACGCTTACACTGAATCGAGATATTCAGGAGAGAAAATGGAATTGGTTTGGATTGTCTACTGTAAAGGTGGCTGAAAGAGAGGAGCTAAAAAAAGAAAAAAAATAAGACAAGATTTTACTCTCCACTGACATCCATTCCATCTGCATCCAGAGATGAAGTCTAGTCAAGAGCATTTGTGCTAAATATTAGACTATACTCCATTGTATTTTCTTTACCTGCTAATTATGTAATGTATGTTAATAAATATTTTATTTAACAATGGTTTACTTGCTCTTTCTTTAAATGAATTAAATTATAATTAAACATTTCCTAGCCATAAAAATCTACTTCAGTTGTTGTTGTCCATTTTGGTTTCAAAGTTAATTCCCCTTTGGAACTACCAAGCCATTTTCTTTCTAAAATGTACCCATAAAAACTAGAGCTGGAAAATAAAGAGTAAACATACTGCACTGCTTGTAATGACATCAAACAACAAGAAAGTGGTCTCCTTTGAAGGACACACTCATAGTCTTAACTCCTCTTGGATTTGTGATGAGCTTGATGAAATATAAAAGACACTGGTCAAAAGCCAAAGTATTACCGTATCCAAAACAATAATGAAAAAGTGAAAGGACTGGCCAATAGGCTGCTCCATCTTGTCTGTCAATACCGCATAGATACCAATAAACCCTCTTACCAACCACACTCCTGGCTTAGCAAATAGGCATAAGACAACCCTGCAGTCCATTTAAAGGCCAACAAATTAAACAGAGAGCCTTTACGCCCTTTCCTCATTAAATCCTAAAACCTTGTAAATGTTAAAGAGAGTGTTGCTGGGTATTGCGCACATGCTCTCATTATAGAACTGATCGGTTAGACCACTGGAAAATGTAGACCGTAAAGCTATCCCGTCGCACACCTTGAGTTGCCATTTCCATTTGGCAAGGGACGTTGCCAGATTGCCTGCCTAACTTGCATTTAGCATCTCGCTAACCTTCAGACTGTTTTGACCTGATACGACAGTAGTTTTTGCATCGACGCTTGGCAAGAAAACTCCTGACATGGCTGTGAAACGTATGGCCATATGGAATTATTGGCCTTGCTCCGAAACGTGCTGCTGGTATACTTCCCCGCACAGCGGTCTCCCATTTTCTCCTTCCCCGGGCATAAGACACAGCTTGGCATTCCTCAACAAGAGCTGGCCACTCTCAGAGGTGTGAACGTAAAGGCCGGATCGCTCCGCCTCACCCTTGTCTTACAACAGTGTGATGAATAAGCCACCTGCTCTAATCTTCCCTCGATTTGTCCATGTGCCTTTCGTAATAAGGCCCCATTTTCAGAACCACTTAGTCGTGGACAAAAATAAACGTGGCACACTTTAACAAGGTAAAATGTGTTTCCACTCGTGGTGAAGATGGACGACCCAAAAATGGTCGATTCACCTTCCTCCAACAAACGCCAATCGGTATTTATGAGTAAACCACAAACTAAAAGTTTATCTTCCCTGTCACTGTTTCTAAACTCAATAAGCTGTAAAGATTTAATCACTATGATGCCCATCTGCCTTCACTTGGAGTGTTGCAGAGCTTTATGCTAATAACAGTTGCATATAATTCCGTTTGAATCTATCGACTTTATATCTTTGGTAGCACTTTACAGGCTAATATAAAGGGTGGAATAGCTCTATGTGACGATCTCTAGATGGAGGAACATCTGGATTCATCCAAGGTCCACATGAAGGTCAATGAACTGCGAAACTTCCCATTAAAGACGCAGATCCCAGATCTGGCAGGGTTAAACTGGGTCAGATAAGAAACCGGAAAAGAATACTCCGAAGACATAAAGTTAGGTCGCGATCACTTTAATTTGACCCTGTGTATCTGCACTAGCACTTGTGGTGATGTACTCTAGTGTCTTAGCTATCGCTGCTGGGTAATTAATATCTGTCCGCATGTCTATACTATCTCAGTACCCTTCTTCGCATTAACAAAAACCTTAACTAATTGACTCTTGACTGGGATGATCACTGGAGATCAGCTAATTACCTTTTAATGCATGAATACTGAAAAGTCATTAAAAGTGGCTCAACCTAGCAACTAGCACCACAAGACAGATGTGGTGGTGTTAGAGTGTCAAGGCCTCCTTAATTACACACACTCAAACTCTCTGCCAAGATTTTCTTTGCCTCTGAAAGCGGAAAAAGAACCGTGAGCAATAATTCTGCTGTAATTTAATACTAAATCAAAGGATATTAAATCAAACAGCATTAATCCTTTATGATTGTGAGACTTAGCATTTTCTGTCTAAGCCTGGATAGTGTTTATACGCTATGTAAATAATAACACATAATTAGCGGGGTTTGCCAAGGCAAGCTTTGCTATTATGATCGCTCACTTTTAGGGTTCTATTTTCTCAAAGACAGATAAAGCTTCATTGTTATAGTTATCGGTAAAGTTATCATTTTTGTTGTGAACAGGCCTTAAAGGCGTCTTAGCAGTATGTGTACACAATCACCCTATAATTATAAAAATCCACCCGTTTTTTTTCCCCCATAACTGCTTTATCAAATCAAGCCATTCACAGATTCTTGGCAGAGTGACGTCACACAAGCCAAGGTCTCTCTCATGACTGTGTAAATAGTATTTCCTAATAACACGCTAGTTAGCAAGTTCCGCAACGAATTAAGGGTACCAGCCCAGAAAACTGCACATCACCCCACAGAAGACAGGGGCACTGTGAGCAGAGCTTATTAGCACTTAAAGGTATATGATCTGAAGCGGGTCGCTGTGAACAGAGCCGTTTTTTGACAAGGGAAAAAGTCTGTTGTTTTACACTACCATTGAAGAATTGTAACCAAAGTATGTTACACTAAAAAAAAAATTATGGTAAAAGAAGAAAAAAAAAAAAACGGCATCTGTGGTCACTGGAATTCTACAGTAAAAAAAAAAAAGATGGTAGCAGCATTTTAGGTTTTTACGATTTTAACTTTAAATTTACAGTTAAATTCCGTAATTTTATAAACTGATATAATGTTAATATACCAACCTACTGAAGTACGGAAATCTGTTTTGCACCTTTGAAATACACTGATAATCACAAAATGCCAGTGGTGATGAGAAAGTCACATGATGAACTAAATCCCATCACAAGCAGCTTTTAAATAATAACATATACAGAATGTATATGAAAAATATCCAATTTGAAATGCAACGTAGGAATTCTGAGAACATTTTCCATTCTTTATCACTTGCAAAAACGGTCTTTTTTTTACCGTTAAAAATCACAGTAATTCTTTACAGAGCAGACTTTTCATTAAGACTCTAAAGAATTCAACTTGTGGGAAATGAGCATCCGATGACCCCTTTAATGAATCAAATTAGACTTTTAATCAGACTTCTTAATTAGTTAGCACAAGCTATAGTAGTGGGCTAAGCTGTTAGCTTGCTAGGCTGACTTAAGACTTGTGACTTTGTAGTCATCAAAATGTGCAATTTTCTAGTTTTGGTAATGTAATGTGAATTTAAACAATACCATTTCATGACAGATTAAACTGTTAACCAATGTTGTATTATATCTAATCAGGCACTGCAGGGTAGCTGTAAAAAGCTGTCTAAGCCAATGGATTCAGTTTGTTTTTGCATATCACAACTCATTCCACTACTAACATGAATGATACCTAAAATCATGCAGGTTACTGAGGAGAATTAAGAGACTTATTTCGTATTGTTTGTTATCTGAGTGGGGATTTTGGAAAAAAGTAGAAAGGAGACATTTCCAGATGGTGGCAGTTATAGTTGAACAGTACAAAATAAATTTGGCAAAACAAATAAATTCAAAAAAATCTTTTGATAAAGACATTTACTCTAAGTGGGTACACAACACCTCCACAAAGACAAACACAGAGATCCATTTGGTGTAAAAATGACCCCCGGCCCCCTGAAGCCATTCAAAGAGAGTCTGACCTCAGCTACCCATCAGGCGGGAATATAATAGATAATTTGGTCAGTAAATGGCAGGTATTACTGCAGTTGTCTCCTCTCGGAGGCATATGATTTAGAAAGACACTCAGGTAATAGCTTTGCAAATTTCCTCTGCCATCTCTCCACGCTTCTGCACATCTGAGATGTTGGGAGAAAGGTGAGAAGTCAATGACTATCCATCAAAACATCAATCTCCATTTATTCTGCTCCCAGCTTTTAAATACTAAACACAGAGACAAAACGCTATCATGTGTGCCAGACCCTCGCGACCCTCACTGAATACACTCCAGCAGGTCAGACAGTAAATCCTGTGATGTCAGAGTTAGTAGACACCACTTTTATTTATCTTTTTTAGTACAATATCAAGAGACCTGTTGTACTACTTGTACTAGTAAAGCTCAGAGCAATGCCGCAGAGCAATGATTCTAAATAAGGGCAATATGTAACCATGGGCTTATAAATATTAGTTACGTAATGCAACATTCATCCACTAGTCCAACTGATCAACTGAAAGACAGATAAGGAACTATAGATGCTAGTCAAACTATTATTACTGATTGTTGTTCAATTGAACAATTGTTCAGT
>JAUCMR010000016.1:11883349-11894928 GCA_032357425.1 Enteromius argenteus | reverse complement strand
GCTCTTCCGATCTATAGTTAGCAACAGCCCCCTTCACTGTTCACAATACATGCTGAGGGACACAAACGAGCTCGTTTACAGACTGTTGTTTATCACGAATGCACACCTCTGAGTCTCAATCTAACACATCTCCTTCTCTCACCCTCTTTATTCCTGCTCTGTGTAACATCACACATTCATTTTGAAAGATGATTTGCACTTTAAAAATACTAACAAGTATCATCAGCTCAGTATGTATGAACCAAATCCAGCATGGCTTAATTAAGACTTGGAAGTGGGAAGTAGTTTGTAGTTTTCGCTAGACTGTAAAATCAGCATTAAACTTATTGGTTTTAAAACTAGTTGTGCCTATGCATCTAATTCTGCTCTAAATGACAGTGTCTCCTGTCACAGAGAAATAATTGCAAAGGGCTGTAAATGGAGTGGCCACAGCGGTCTGCACTTACAAGAACTGCCACAGTGAAGAATTGATGGGCTTAAATCGTCATTAATATTCAAGGTGAAGTCCCTCTCAGTCTCCAGCACTGTTTAGCCGACCCTCCACTCGCAAGCTCAAGCCACACATTGCTCTGTCTCTCTCTCTGTGTGCCATCATTATTTCTTCCTATTTTTCCCTCTTGCACTAACTGCTTCTGCATATTTTTTCCATGTTTTGGGGATTAACAAACTAAAAGTAGCAGCACTACTAACCTATTTACATTGTTCAGTAGTGTGACAGTGCCTCAGCTCTTTTCAAAGCCAGAAACTTTCTAATGTGCAGCTGTATAAACTGATATATGTTTTCCAGTGGCAGGCTGTACATTTCACACCTAGGCCTTCAGTGAACTAATCAAACTCTTCTTAATACCATAATAATGATGCCAAGGCTATAGAAACCATACATACTACACAGAAATGCAGTATAACTGAGCATTGCATTAGATACAGGTATCTCATATAGTTAGAATCAATGCTATTACTAAAGCTAGAAACCCATTTAACACAATTCAACAAGCTGCCACGGCTACACAACAGGCCGCACATAATCTTTAGCTGAGGCATTAACCGGACAAAATTACACAAATACTGTCCACCTGATGCTCTTACAGATATTTATCAAATTTATCATATTATTCAAATGTATTTATACCTAACAGATAACATTGGTATAAAACAATAAAACAATCCCTGCAACCGGGAATGACCAGTACGCTCTCTGATCATCCAATCAAAGGATGAGAAAATGCTAGATAGCCCCTGGGGCTGCCAACTCGAAATCTGATTGGTTAATCCAACGTTTTCATTGCCATTGATTTTAAGCTACAGACATCTGCACTGTTAATTCTGAAGGCCCTAAGCAGATTTCTATGACCCTGGCAACACGATTGCTGAAATATGATTGGATAAAAGCTCTGATATAAACATACACTACTGTAAAGCTATGAAATAAAGAGAATAGACTATTGGAGATCATTCAATACACATTCATGGAAAAAATATATTAAAACAGGCAGTGATTCTGAGTTTTTAGGGCAGCATCGAAGGCTGACGGCCCACCACTGATGTTTTCTAATATTCTGTTGTTTTACAGTCGAGCGAACTGAGGTACTGTAATAATCAAACAATAAAAATGTCCACTCTCTTTCACCACCTGAAACATTTCGGAAGTCGATTTAGAGAAACTGTGGACAGTTCTTGAAAATGATCTTGTAGAGGTTAAAAAAAGGAAATAAGCAAGCAAGCAAGAAAGAAAGAAAGAAAGAATTCACTGCTTCTGCAGACTATATATATATATATATATATATTTATACCAATAATACATTAATACTATCTTGTATTACAGTAATATGATATAATACAATACAGTATAATAATTAATATAATTTGAAAATAATCTCTAATATTGAAGATAAACCTCTCTCAAGCTATTTGTAACTCAAAGAATGAAGATATATTTTCTCATGATATTTGTAGTTCTCATGATATTTAAGTTCTTTTTTCCTACATTTCTGCTGTCATCCCATATTTTGTGTTATTTATTTATTTTGTTAATTTATTATATTTATTTAAATAATAATTATTTTCTAAATGTAATCACTTTTTGGCCAAATTAACTAAGTAAATTGTATTTGCCAGTTAAAGGACACACTCCTACTATTTAGATTTTTTTTCAGACAAAATTGAATATCTTTAATCATTATATACTTTAAAATAGCTCATTTTCATTAGTATCTTGTTTCAAACGTCTATAATTTATAGTAGCTTGAAAAACTACAGCTTCAAAGTAGTTTCAAGAACACTGACTTCTACTTATCTCTCTCCCTGGCCTCTCCCTCATTTAACCGTGGCCTGTTAATGTGATTTCCTGTCCTTCATTATTCAGAGGCTGTCTGTGTGTCTGTGCATGAGGGGCCGTCTGCAGGACGTGTGTTACTTTTGCCTCTTTCTGCTCATTATGATCTCTCTCTGTGATTAAATGACCCCTTCAGTAATGACATACAGCGCAGACGGACGGCGGAGGACGTGGCGAACTACTGAAGCAGCAAAACGCTGCTGTGACACTGCCCCGAGACGGCCGCATGGCCGCCGATATGTTTAATGAAGGGAGTGATGAGTTATTGATGCGTCCGCTCTAATTAGAGGTCCAGAAGTGTCTGTGGCAGTCATAGCTGTGACAGCAAATACAAAGACAGGCATCGATTGTGTTGGGATGGACTGACTTTGGGTTTTGCAGTCTGGAAGAGCACAAGCACATAACTACTGTTCTACTTGACTGGAGCGCGCCTATCCCGATTAGTTACACTTCCTAGGATCAGTGAAACTAATTACTGGCCTTTACTTCAGAACCAATAAGGAAAGGTTTAGGGGTGGGGAAGGTGCTTAGACGGTCTTCAATTCGGATTTCTTAGTTTAGCACGGTTTTAAAATCTAGCGAACTGCATTGCTGTCTGTTCTACTTAGACAACATCCAAACTAAAACAAAAATTTCTCATTAACATATGTTACACAAGCTACTGAGACTCACAGTGGATTCCAATAGTGGTTTACGTTAGCATGCTGCTAAGCTAACAGCATAATCAGTCCGATCCCACGGCAATTCATACATATTTTACGAGGTGGCTAATTCATTCGAATTTGTACATCCTCACGTTTATGAATTCATACGACTTTTGCTAAGTCGTACATATTATTTGCCAATTCGTATCAATTTGTACGAATGACCTACACCTAACCCCGCCCCTAAACCTACCCGTCACTGGGCTTTTAGACAAATCATGCAAAATTGTACGATCTTATAAAGTAACATTTTATAATGGAAACACATACTGGCAGCTACGAAGATGGATCAAACTGTTTCAAAAGTAGCTTTTTTTTTGCATATTTTATTTAATTGCAACATAATAAGTGTGAAAGTGTCCTATAATGAATTTAATAATTGTATTATTAGTTTCAGCACAAGTGAGCTCATTTTACTACCAAATTCTCAATATTGTAATGCAAAACACAGAGTCTATTTTTATTACTGTGAAATGGAAAATTGATTAATGTATAAATCAAATATATCATGGTTGAATTTTTGTACTGCTTAAAATTAGATTAAACTAATTGATCATTTGGATGTCAACTTCCTCATTGTAAGTCACTGTATGAATAAACTTAGAATGAATACAAATAATGAATACTGCACGTAAACAAATATTTATATTTACATTAAAAGACAATACCAAATGCATTAAAGTAATGAGAATATGTGCTAACACTTAAATATTATAAAATAGTGTCTTATAAAAAATATGAAGATGCAAAAGATATCTTACAGGGTAACATAATTCAGTCCTGCAGTTTGGAATATCCTTCTCAATGTGGCAGTTCACAAGTTTTTTTGCTTTTTGCATTCATTTGATCATAATCACAACATAATAGCACCCCGTTCTGAGACCTCAAGCTGCTAACTCTCACATTCTGTGTAGGCTGGCTTCATTTAATAAAAACATTATTGTGAAACTTTGGATTTGTTGATCAAAACAAGCAAAAAAACAATTTCCAGTATCACCTTTAAAAAATGCTGACTGCGTAGTTTCATGTAACACAATAGCTTTCTGTTACTTTCTCCCCAAAGGGTTTTGTTGTCAATAGCCATTAACAGTAACTAGTTTTCAGAAAAGTGCTGCAGATTAAAGGATGGAAGCAACCTAGACATCTTTTCAAACATGCTCAGAATAAACTCAGTTACTAAAAGCAAGCAACAACTCGTATATAAAATTTGATTCTTTTGTGCGAGACTAAATGCTTTGAGTTTGTTTGTGTATTCAAAGAACACCAGGCTCTAGGTCAAACACGAGTCTCTCATTGTCATTTCAAGGTGAACGAAGCATTTAGACAATCTCCCCTGCACACACACCATCTGCGACAGTCTGTCCCTTCACTTCCTCTCTGCTTTTTCTCTCCACAAGGTTCAGTTGTTGTCATCTACGTTATGAGAAAATGCTTTGAGCTGATCTGGGAGCAGTGCCAGGTGCCACACGCCAGTCTGTTTCCTCTAATATGCTCCATTTTAGCATAAACTGTAATTAAAGCAACTTGGCACTACACTTAGCACAGGAATTTTGCAGTTCAGACCAACGGCTTCAGAGCTGAAGAACACAACCCTATTCATACGCTTGAACTGCTTTTTTCTTGTAGCTTTACAATAAGTTAGTAACAAAACATTAAGGACAGAATGACATTTTCTGGGGGCGGTCGGGAATTTAAGAACCGAAAATTAGGACGAGAGATGAGCCATAAATCAGCAAAACAGCCAAAACCTAAATTATCCTAATCCTAATTTCTCTTTTCAGATACAGGCAGAAATCCAGTATCTTCTGGAAATCTAAATTTTAAGAGTGCCAGGTTGGTAACATACTGTATTACTAGAATTTTAGCAGTAATTAAGCTCATATTAATGCCTTATTCTACATCCCTAATCCTACCCAATACCTAAACAACTACAGCACTAACTATTAATATAACAATAATTAATATAATTATTCATTTTAATGAGGGAAAATTCGTAGTTAATGGTTAATAAGTGCTACCAAAATAAGCATTTCTACATGCACATCTTTGTTTAGGAATAAATTCATTAATAATATATCCCTGGTGAAGTTTTTCACTTCTTGCATTCTGATTAAATGAAACTCTGAATTGTTTTATCAGGGCATAAAATCAATGACTGCCACTATCTTTCTTAATCAAGTGCATTCAGATTTGTATTTGCATATTTGAAAGTCATTTAATTCATTGATATATCAATTTATGATTTTTTGTTTTTCAATGATAAACAGAGAATTATTTAATTATTATTGAAAATTGACACCTGAGAAGTAGTAGGTATTATTTGTCATTGCACTACAGGCAAAACACATTACTGAAAGATTATCTGGAAAATATTAAAGAGCAAATGATTTTTTGATTGGGATATCACTCATACGTTAGTAATAATAAAGAGAGAAATTATTTGTTTTAAAATAATCCTCATGCTTGTCAGATTTGTATTAAAAAGTTCTATACAACAAGTAGCAAAGGGTGGCACTAGTGAGAAATAAATCCTAGAAATGTAGCACAAATAAAAAATATTCTTATTTATGTATTTTTTTCTGCCTTGTTGGTTATTTTTCATTAAAGCATGACTTGCATGTAACCTGCATTGTCATGGTCAGGGCAGTTTAAGAATGCAATAGACTATTGATTGCTTTTTGAAAATGATGTGGTAAAGGCTGTGCGTGAGTGGGACTGAATCAGTGATTAGATGGGGATAAAATGATCCAGCAGTCTGTTGTTAGTATTCATCAGTCATGGGGAAACCGTTCTCTCATTATCGATTCAAACTGAGACATCATCACCTACACAACATGGCCCGCATGTCACACAGGAAGTGCATACAAAAGCACAGTGAGCAGAAAATTACTCTAAAACAATGGTGAAAAGCAAAACCTACAGTAATAGTACTCAGTCTTACTCCCACACATCCATTCAATATTCAAATAGATTCTGAACAAACAGATTCGAGAGTCAGAACACTGGGACTGCTAAAGCGAGCTGATTAAAATGCATGTTGAGTCAGAATGGCATACATGGAAAGCTTTTTGTGCCTACCTTTATCACAGTTTTAAAACAAGTATACTACAAATTACAACTAGTTAGTAATTTGTAAATTAGCAGCATTTGCTATTCTTATTTTGTAAAGCTGTTGATACATGAGTCATTATGCATCTATCCATCTATTCATCTATCTATCCATCCATCCATCAAAAGTTTGCAATGTAATTTACACTGTAATTTACTATGAATAATCAAATTACCAAATTACATCAGTAAATCTAAATTTTAATTAAAACTATTAAAATATATTTTTATATACAAATTACTATATTACAAAAATGAAAATCATTACACAAAATATTGAGGGAAGACAATACAAGATGCATTAAATAATGTAAATATTGAAATAATGTGACAACAAAACTTCTAACATTCATTTTTAAAGTGAAATTTGACCTGAATTTGCAGGTTTCAGGTTTACTAAATAAATAAATGTAACAGTATATATTCGCGTAGGTATGGGGGCTTTTGTAACCATTAGAGTACCCTAGCAACCACCCACAATACCCTATCATAAATGCGGCAAGAACCAGCACTTAAATTTTCTTCTGAAAATGTAGTCAATCGTCCTTATATAAATAAAAATACAAAGAAACAGAAATGTTTCCTGCAAGTATACAAGATACATTGACATTTTGCTCGAAAACCATCACTTGCTATTTCGAAATCCCCAGGGTTCCAGTATACTGTGATAATATATAACTGTATGATGTATAATATTCCTATAAATTACTTTCAGAACTAAATTATTACCAGAACTTTTCTCAATAGGCTGACTTTCAAAGCATCGCATATCCCACCGAGCGAGATTTGATTCGAATCACAGAGAGTTATAGCGAAGCCCAGGTTATTCTGATCACCCCATGTATGTATGATTCCAATCTGATATCCTTTGAGAGTTGGACAACACTGAACCGGAGGAATCCTGTTGCTCTGTCGCACCGCGGCTCTTTCCGCCCACGCTCCGCCATCTACTGCAAGCCTCCAAAACAAGTGTGACAAACCTCTTACTTACAGACACAAACTCAGCCTCGCTTTCTCACACCTCTAACTCTACGCCCTGCCAAGATGATCAAGTTTCTCCCCGAGTTTCTGCGAGCACCACCCCCGGCCTCAATACAAACAGACGTCTGCGCTCATCTCCACCCTCGCCGCTAACCCTGGCTCCTCCGCATGCCATTCGCCCAGCCAAGACGGAGCGAATTTCAGCTCGGGTTTTACAGACCATCTCAAGGGAGGAGGCAGAATCTGAGAGGAAAATATGGAGAACGAAGCAGCGGTGCTGCAAATCCATTCCTGTCTTAGCATCTCACTTCCCTTAGGACTACTGTCAACCACTGCAAAACTGGGACAAGAAGAGAGCGAGAGAGCTTATTGACGGCCACACAATACGTTTGACACAGCTAAACAGCATCAGACGGTGTCACACTAGAAATAAAAACCAACACTATTAAATTTTCATAAAAAAGTGAGTGCCTGTTACAGGCTCTGAATTAATTTTTAATAGCTTACCAGGGCTTAATCTGTTGTCTTTTTTCAAAAAAGATTTTGATTTATGCGTCAGTCTGCTACCTTTAAAAAAAAAAAAAGCTTCCAAAATGCCACAGAAGACCCACTTTTGGTTCCTCAATGAACTTTTAAGTAAATAATTATTTAAAAAAAAAAAACTATTTGCTTAGTGTAAATTATATTTTAATAATTCAAAGCTTTTCCACAATAAAGAAAGTGTGTAGATGTTCTTAACGAAACTATGATTGCCAATAAACAAGCTTTAAAAAAAAGGCATAATGTCTTTATATGGCAGTAAGTGCTGTTGCAATCCTTCATGTTTGGTTTAAGGGAATTAATTACATAAAGATATCAAGACAACACTGTACTGCTAAAAACCATTAAACGCCACTCTTATCTATTAGAAGTGTAAACGCAATTAGGTTTTTGAAATCAAAGGTTTCTATTTAATTAATTAAGATGTGTAAATTTCAAATCCAATTAAAGCATAAAGCTTGAGGTCAAAAAATGAAATCTCACCACCTTATTTCCCCTCAAAACACACATTTTCCAAAACAGCATGGGGGAACCTAAATGAAAATGAGAGTTTGTTTGCAAAAATACGTATAACTGACAATTATTTCATTACTTGAACGTAAGATGGCTCTAAACTGCACATAAAGCATTAATCTAGACGTGAACTAAGTGTGATATGCTAATCAAAAGAGAAGGGCTTTTACATCATTTACCTAGAAATTCTCACTCACACCTCTTAAAGCCACTCCGTCTAATAGTGCAATTTCACTAAAATGCCGACATTATTTTTCAGGCACGAGACAACTGTTCTTTGCAATTCAAACAATCCCACAGTTGTGATGATGGTGGGTCTTATTATACAGCATGCTGGAAACATGGCTTCAACTGCAAACATTAGAGATGTCATAATGGCAGCAAGTTCACAACAGTGTCTGCATAGTGGACTAAACATTCATGATAAACCCAGAGTAAGATGCTATCTGTGTCCTCACTGGCCTTCACCAACTAAGATCTTTTAAAGGAAATTTTGCTGCTATTTCTTTATTTTATTTTTATTTCATTTCGGAAAAGATTGGATTTGCTTTGGATTTGTGCTGAGAATTTTTTTTCCAGGCGGCAAGCGACCTTAAACAGAAAATAAAGGTAAAGTCCATTTTTTTAACGTTGAAACCATGTTTATGTAAAGGTTAACAAAAATATTTGCGAATCAACTTTGAAGTTTGAGCAAGTTGAAATTATGTGAGAATTTGTGAAATCAAAACAAAATCCAACATTGACTCGACCTTGATCGATCACATTGATTCAGCTGTAAAAAACTAATGCCAGATGGGTCACATAAAAGGAACAGTTTAGCCAAAAATTTAATTTCCATCATCATTTACTCTCATGTCATTTCAAATCTGGTTGGAGGTTTTGGACCCCACTGACTTTTATTGTATGGGCCAAAAAAGTTGAAACATCTGTTGTTTTCCCACAACATAAAATCGGAGTTTAGGAACAACATAAAGATCATTAAATTATAATTATTATTATTATTATTCACTTAATTTTTTGGTAAACTATCCATTTAACCACTGATGGAAAATGTACTGTACTTAATTTATTCATTCATCAATTATTTTGTGATGTCAGACCAGCAGAAGTTAGGACAAATCTGTCCATCTAAAACGTTTTATGATCGTTCTTGTCGCCTGGGAGGCCGTATTAACAGGATACTTTATATAAGGCAAGCTGTCACCAAACCCTACGCTCGGAGGTAGGTTACATCAGGGTGGAGAAGCTAGACACATTATCTTGATGAAGCTATGATCAATACAGCCAGTGTAAGCCAATGAAAACCAGATAGCACCTCTTTTAATTGAGATTAGATTCTGCAAGTTCAACGTGTGCCCATCTGATTTAAGAGACGGCTCGGTCTCCCCAGTTAACTCTTCTTGGTGGGAATCAATTATGACTTCTTCTCTGACAATGCGACCTCAGTGAGCCGAGACCTGGACTTTGTAGAGTATTGTAGAGAAGGGGGGGAGATCTTCGCCTGTTCTCTTTTGGGTTTAATGTCGGTGAATACATACCTCCTTTTCTACAAATTTTCTTGCCGGGTTTTCTGGCACATTCCTTGGATATTCTTTTTACTGCAAAATGAATAGAAGACTAAAAAATAACATGGGAGTCCATTATGGACATCAGGAGCATGCAACAGCACAACTTGACTGAAAGAGGAAGAGAAGAGTTTAACAAGTTCTCTGACCTAAATCATCATTATCCTTATGAGTACTGCACAAAATATCCCCTCTTTATGGTTCATTTATGGGCCGTTTACACTAGTGTGTGTCTGTATAACAAGTAAAAGTAGGGGAAAGAAATCCGACCACCTAAAATGGACGTGCTGCAGCACACAGTAAGATTTGCATGTGCAAGGGATGGTGGGAAGGTTAGGACACACAAACAGTCTCGCTCACTCACACATTAAGCAGCGGCATGCATCAGGCATGCAGAAATCATGCTTTTTTTTTTTCTCCGCTGCACTCACTACACTCCGCACAAAGGAAACTGACACAGTGAAATGACAAAGACAGGTTTATCCTGCCAGCACATAAACTCACCATCCTCCGTTGGCACGTATATGTTTAAGAATAAGCAGCCTTCACTCTGGTCCTGTACGTAGGATGACACCACTTCAATGCCATTGGTGAACCAAACCGGTAGCATAACGTCCGGTAGCCTGCCCTCCAGCAGGGTTTGGGGACAAACGGGGGCAAACTGAGTTGCATTACGGATATCTGACCATGGAATAGGTGGCTCAGGCGGCTGGAAGCGCCTTTCGCCTGTGGGAGGTGCTGCGTAGGGGACGCCCAGGAACTGGATGACGGGCCCAAGGATCTCATTGTTGAGTTCTTTTTTGAATCCCCGCAGCTTGCCATAAGTTGTAGTGACAACGGGGTCCGTTTCGTCTAGTTTTTGAGAGGCCGCAAGCTGGGCGTGTAGGGTCAAGCCTAATATCCAACACAAGAATGGCAAATCCAGGCTAGCCTTGAGGCCTAGCCGCGGACACATGGCCCGCCAGATGCCGCCCAGGAGGTTTGGTTGCTGGAAGGGCATGTTTGATCCTCTTCACACTAGTCCTGCTACTAGTTTATATCCACCTGCACGAAAGAAACGATCAAACCCAAACTGCCAGACTTTCCGAGAGCGAAGCTGTCAAAAATCTCAAAGCCTCTTTGCATGGCAAGTATTCCTTAAACACGGATCCGAGCAACATCTTCATCAAGAACCAGCTATTCATCAGGTCCCATTCTATTGACAACGTAGCTTTCCATCCTGGCTACGTGCGGGGAAGGGGTGGGGGAGGCATTTGCAGAAGGTTGTCCTCAGATAAATCAAGCCTGGTGCAGTGGTTGGTCTATATCCTGCTGGAAATAAAAAAAAAAATAATAATAATAATGATTAGTGGTGAGGCAGATGGGAAAATGGCGCTTTATTGGAGTCTGTGATCTTGTGTGCCTGCTATCAAGCAGAATGTTCTAGGATCACAGCTCACCGGCATGACACAGCATCTAACACACAGACCCATCGAGACAGTTAAGCCAAATCTCGGCCAACGGCAAATCAAATACTTCTCCAATACACTCAAAGGCTGAAGTGATTATATAATAAAGCAGTACTTAAGACACAGAATTGAAACTCACTTTGTCAGGGGGCATTCTGGGGTCTAACATGGATGTCATAAAAGGTAAAACTTTGAGTAATGCAAATTATTCATTCATAAATTTTATTTGTTTTGGGGAGTCTCACATCATTATATTTCATGATTTGTAGTTGCTTAGTTGCTTAAAAAAATTCTCACGCTTCATACAATATACTTTTCTTCTTTTTGTTGTTATTTTGTGATTATATCTATGTATGTATGTATATATATGTGTGTGTGTGTGTGTGTA
>JAUCMR010000016.1:11865860-11878439 GCA_032357425.1 Enteromius argenteus | reverse complement strand
CACATTTGTACTTACACACACCATTCTGAGGGTTGTTACATGTGTGAAGTTACAGAAATATTACAGCTGTAGATACTTTGTACCGGTGTGTACTAACACAGTGGTAACATACTACATACACATCTAGTTACTATGGAAGTACACAGGTATTAGGGACACTTAATATAAAGTGGGACCCTGTTTGGGATTAAAAAATAAAAGCAGCCCTGGTAAGACAAAAAAGACAACCTGATCTCAAAATTTGAATAGATTTTTCTTTTACTATGTATACTGTGATTTAAAGATATAGTAATTGCTGGTTTATACGGTATGCAAAAATTTATTTTACTCCATGCACAAATCTACCTTCCCCCGAAGGTTCTCGACAACTTTATTATTCTCAACTTCCAACATACTGGCATCTGAGGATAATGGAGTACAGTTCAAAGCAGAAAACAAATGGCTGATTATTTGTGCGAATGCCGTCAGACGTTGTGAACACAGGCCAGAACAGTGAGTTACAGCAGCAGTCGGTCAAATCTGCGGCCATTTCTTCAGCGTTTGCTTAAGGCCAACACAAGCTCACACTCACCTTAATGATCTCATCTCAACTGCAATAAGACTTTGGGAGAAATTTATAGGCCAAAGTTTATATGATTATGTGTGAATGTGCTTAGCTTGCAGGTCAGGATAGTGGTAGAGGCGAGTTTGGGGAATCTAAGGTCTGATTAAGAAGACCCTGAGATTATTAGATCTGCTATCAAAGACTCATTAAAAATGACTCATCATTTGCTTGACGAAGTAATCCATCATATCATCAGTCCAGTCAGTAACGCCACTCACACATCATTGGAAAGTGGTACAACAAAGTGACAGTTGACATCAGCTCTTTTTTCAAGACTTGAATGCTACATAAATGGCATCTTAAATAGGCAATTAAAAAAATTTAAGGAATAATTCTTTCACAAATGAAAATGCCATCATTATTTGCTCAACCACATCACTGAAAAAAACACATGCTGTTATTTTTTAAGACTAATTTTCAAACTATCTATTCAATTACCTTTCTTTCCTTCACTTCACTTGTTCAAGCTTCTCTTTCAGAGTAAAAATAACTTCACTTCAAACTCTATTTTTAAATATTCAAACAATTGTATGTCTGTCTAAAACTAAAGGGATAATTCATTTACTCCCCCTCATGTCATTCCAAATTGTTTTCTGCAAAACACAAAAGAAGATATTTTGAAGAATGCTAGTAATCAATCACTTTTCTTATCACTAATTTGCATTGAAAAAAACATAAAACAAAACTTATTTATCAAAATATCTTCTCCTATGCCTCCCCAAAGAAAGTAAGTCACATGGATTTGATCTAACTTGACGATGAGTGAATTATGAATTTTAATTTCTTGTTTAACTGAAGAGATATTTTTGAGATACTTCAAAGATACTTTGAGATATTCACACAAACGTATGACTATTTTGAAGAATGAGATTTTGAAGGTTACCACTAATCTTCATTTTATGGACAGAAAAAAGCAAGAAATTTCTCAAAATATCTTCTTTTATGCTCCACCAAGGAAATTAATATAAGTTTGTAATGACATGATGATGAGTTTAATATTTTTTGTAATTGACTTTCAGAAACCCAAACTTTGGGTTATCTAAAGTTAAAGGCACAGCACACCCAAAGAAAATCTGTCAATAGAGCTGCTCTTATTGTTTCAAACTTAACTCCATTTCTTCTTCTATTTTGAAGAATGTTAGAAAGTGTTGTCTGCCAGTAACTCCCAATGTAATGATATATTTATAGGCTATATATATATACATATGTGTGTGTGTGTATGTGTGTGTCAAAAACAAATGACAACACATGTGGTGACTAAATAATGATGACACTCTGCTTATAAGAAATGCACATTAGAGTAACACACAATGAGAACACGTTCATCTCCTGAGACTGCAGAGAGCCGCATACAAAGACGTGATGAGAGAAAGCAGATGCTGCTGCGAAAAAGAAAGCAAGACGAAGACTACTGCATCTTACTGATGCATTCAGTGACGCAGAAATATTTTCAAATGCACATATACGTAAATGTGTATGCCAAAACTCTCACAAAAACATACACAATTATGCATAACTCATTCCCAACACCTGCAAGAGTGAATGCTTGCAGAAATGCTGAGGTGTACGACCACCACTGGGCCTTTGCATTATTCATAACAAAGGTACAGCCAGAGGAATATCTGCACAGCCAACACAAACTTCTTCACATATACAAACATGCATACGCATCCCCTCTAGCGGTCATATATAGACAGGAAGTAGGCTTTGATTTCATTCAGACAGCTCTAAACAAGAGGTTTGTCTGAGGAAAAGGAAGTTCTGGGCATATCTGGTACTGGTGATCACTGCCAGGTGCATTCTAGGTAGTAATACTGACTCAGCTTGCTGCTTTCTGGCAAAATACTGTTGTGACAGTGGAGGCTGTAATTGCGTTCCAAAAACTGCGCAAACTAAAGAGATAGTAGGAAATGGCTTGGTTGACAGCGCAGTTTGATCTCATGAGCTTAGAACAAATGTAATTCATTCAACTGCATCCGCTTCATCTGCAACAAAGAACTCAACAAAAAGCAATGCTTGCATAGATTTCTATTAAACTACTACAAATGGGGAGTGAAAGTTCACAAGAATGAGGAACAGAAAGTTCACAAGAATAGTATTTATTTAAAACTGATTTTTTTATAACATAATTAAATCTCTTTTGATGAATTGAATGTATCCTTGATTAATACAATAAAAACTTTACTGACCCCAAGCGTTTAAAAAGGTAGTGTAATTATGTATATAATAAAATAGAATCGTTACGTTTATACTTACTGTACACAATATACATAATTGTTGAATTTCGACATATATAGAAAACTTCATTTAATGTGTTAACATTTCAATAATATCACAACATTTAGATTTATTTTAAAATGATTAAAAAGCCTATTACACACATATTTGCTTATAACACGCATTTTCCACAAAAAAACTAGGTTTAGGCACAAAGTCAGGTTTGCAGATATTAATAACATTCACTAGACTGCCATTTGTGCTATCTATGATCCAAGTTCTCCAGTTTACAACTGTAATGTGTGAAATCCAAAAAAGCTTTGTCATCAGCAAGAGCCCTCTGCTCTTGGTGTCTCTAAGCAAGCAGCTCCTCCTACATGCACATTTGCAAGGGCATCAGGATCACCAATCTGAATGGCGCATGTGTGGGATTAACATATGAAATATGCAGATCGCATTACATTTCCTATAATGCAAGTAGATGACCTGCTTTCCAAGCTACAGTAACAAGTCCTAGAAAACCGTCCCCGTACAGTACACAACCAGTCGAGTAGGTGTGTGTAGAAAATTCAATTACACTTGTTATTACCATCACTTTACCATCACTCTGTTCTTCTATTTGATAATGTTCAGTGCTTTGCTACACTCTGTATTGTTAAAAGCGCTATATAAATAAAAGTGACTTGACTTGACTATTTTCAGAATCTTAATTGGAGATTTATTAGGAAGGAATTTAAATTACAAAGCCTGTAAACATGAAAGAAACACGGATGTTCTTTATATGAGGACTATCGAATGCAGGCTTTTGAAGATGAATCTGCAAAACACAAAGCGCTTGACAGATTTACGTAGCCTGATCATTGCGTGTGGGACATTTAGATCTTCATCTCACAGAAATGTCACATTAGCCTCTGGTCAATGAACGTGCAGAGCATGTGGCAAAGACAAACACCAAGAGTATTTCCGTATTCAAGGCATGTGGGGAAAAAAAAAAAAAAAGGAGATCCAATTTTGATCTGACTTGAGCCCAATCCGGGATTTAAAGAAAGAAAAGAATGATGATCTTAATCAATGGTTTCAGGAGGAAACTTTAACATCCATGGAATCTTTCCATAAGACAAAGGGTTCTTAACAGTGGACAAAGGTTCTTTGGGTTATTAAAATTTTAACACACACACAGAGAGCTAAAATAGACACGTCTCCAACGTAAACTGATTGTTTGTTTTGAAATATCGGCAATTAATAAAAATTGGTTAATTTAATTATCCCGTTTCGTATAATTACACCGAATTTGATTATTGTGATTCAAAAACTTCATGACAAATCAGCGTTAAGCAAAGTTAGTAAGTCTCACACAGAGTAGGTTTCGTTTTGTGTGAAAACTTAATGGGAGGCAGACTTCTGAGTGAAATTATTTGAAAGAAATGTATGATTGAATGCATAATAGGAAACCGATAGCATTTATTTTTGTTTTTTTTTTGTTTGTTTCATTTGCTTTTCATCTTCCCACCATCTAATTCATACTAAAGCAGTGTTAATAAGCATAGCTTTCAGCCACATTCATTTTTAAAAAGTAGGCTAACTCTCAAATGAAATTAAGTTGAAGACCCCTGCAAAGAGGAACCACTTCGAAGTTCCCTAAAGAACCTTTTAGTGAACAGTTCTTAAAAGATCCACCTTTTTCTCCTAGTATGAAGAAAATTTGAATAATCTTCAAAAAATATTAGCCTATATAATATTCCATTCTTTACTGGCATCTTTGGCTCCATGAGGAACATTTAACACCCTTGGAAACATTCCTTAGTACAAAAGGTTATTTAGAGTAGATAAAGGTTCTTTAGATGTTCTTCACCTTAAAAAAGTTTTTTGCGGAAATAGTTTTTCTATGGCAGTGGTCTCAAACTTAATTCTTGGAGGGCCACAGCTCTGCACAGTTTAACTCCAACCCTAATCAAACATCCCTGATCCAGATAATCAAGGTGTTCAAGATTACTAAAAACTTCTAAACCATGGCTCTTCAGGAATAGAGTTTGAGACCTTTTTCTATGGCATTGTTGCCAAAAAAAAACCTTCCTGAATTTTTATTTTTAAGCTTTGTCCCATGGAAGGTCTCTGTGAATATTAAAGGTTCCTGATGGAACCACAGACAGGATTTTTTTTTAAGAACTGCTCACCAAAAGTTTTTTTGGGTGAACCAAAACTGCAGTTCTCTGGCATCGCTGGGAAAACCCCTTTTTGGAACCTATACTTCTAAGAGTGTAGAACAATTAATGGTAACACATGCAGCAATTGTGCAAATGTAGCCGTCGCAAAGTGTTTGTTCTCTAATTTGGCAAGCATTTGCCAGCCTATATTAAATCTTTTGTCTCAGCAAGTGTGAAGAGTAGACAGGTGTCCAAAAGTAAACACCGGCTTCAGCTGGCAGAGACCGAGGGAGGGCTGGAGGGAAGAGAGAGGACACACGGCTGCCTACCTATCACACCTTTAGAACGACAAGGCGCCCATCGATCCACACCGTCCTCACACTCCACTGCCAATGGAGAGGTGGGAAGTGAAATTTTGACTGCTATAACGACAGGGGGTGGGAGCCAATTGCTCCCCAGAACTGTGTTCTTCTACGGAACAAACGCACCGGTCCATTTAGACAGTTTAACTTTGTCTGGCACTTTTCTAAGCTCAGAACACTCTGTGCTTGACTTCCACTGCCTTTAAGAGAATGTCTTCCCACAGAGAAAAAAAAAAGGCAGAAATCCTAAGGGATCATAAAAATGGCGGCCAGTTTGCACACAAACAGACGGAGAAAGGTCAAAACTCTCGGGCAACGCAGATCTAACCACTGGAGAACAGAAGAACACTTCAGCCATGATGAAAGCTGCATTTTCAATACATCAAACCAAGTGTGTTCTGAAAAGGGAATCACAGAGAGTGAGAGACATGGCAACCCAAAGCACTGCGACGAACAATAACTATCTGCTATATTAAAGTCTGTAGGAGGAACAACATCATGAGCAGAACATTGCTAATGGATCTTCTCTGAATCTTAGTAGTTTTTGAGAGTCTGATACATGAAATGCACTTTCGATAGTCTTAAAATGTTAAGCACATTTGTTTCTTCCTGTACAAAATAATTGTAGCCAATAAAGTGATTAAAGTTCTGCCTTTATTTACTCATGCTCATGATGTTCCGAAGCCATTAAAAAAAGAAAACGTTTTGTTTTTCTTGAAAGAGAAACAAACCTCACTAGATATCGCTTGATGCACAAGAACCAATGAGGATCATTCTTGCATGTCACACAAGCATGTTTAAGCTTCCTTTAGCATATCTGATGTGCTCCATGTACAGTATGTGTGTAAATCCGGTTCCAGGATTAGGCCATAGTTCAGTTTGTACTTTTTAGTAATTTTTACAAACATGCTTAGAAAAGAACATTACTAGGGTGCGTTTTAAGACAAAACAAAGGCACCGATATATTTTAAGGTCAGTCAGTGCCATTTATTTCAGTTGAAACAGCTCAGACTTACATTTTAGTCTAGGACTAGGCTTAAACCTGGTCTGTGAAACCGGGGGTAAAAGTCAGAAGTATTGGATTAAACTGTTCTGCGTGATTCATGGGTTACTTTTGCAATGTTTCCATTATCTTTTCTGATCTTCTAAAGTATGTTTATCTGGACTCTCAACAGAGAGACAGAAAGCTCTCACGTTTCAATAACAATGTTATTTTCATTTTTGTGTGATTATTATATTGCTTTTTTTCACTCTTAGACCTCAATGCTACGTCTGTAGAAAATGTCATTTGAAATTATCACAGCTGTTTTTAACAAATTAACTGAACCAATGAGCATTGAATGTTTGCAAATTTGCACCTATAATACACCACTGGAAAGATGAACTGTATGTTCATTGTTCACTGAATTGTGGCGATGCATCAAGACATAATGAAAGGTGAACAGGCTGTAGTGGGCCTAATGCCTTCCTCGTCAAATGCACGGCAAATCCCGAACGTGACAGCACGGATATGTGAAACACACAGCCTTGCGTATTCTTCAAAGGGCAACCATTGTCGTTTCACTCCAGCTTGCTGCGAACAGCGATGCCATGTATGCCTAAATGATTACAGCAAAATAATCATTTTCTTGCAGTAGAAAAAAAAACAAAACAAGCAAGAGACAGTCAAACAAAGGCATTCGTCTGCACAATAAAGCAGAGTAAAGAGACAACGGGTGCCATGCTCCTCTCAGGATGTATGCAGGGAGACAAATCACATTGCCTTAATCACATTTAATGGCCCAAGATCAGAGAATTAATATTCCAAGCGTGCCAATATAGTTGAGAGTTCAGCAGGATTTGGAAGCATCTGAGACACATTGAGGAATAAGAACTGCTGGAATGTGCACTCAAACACTGTAACAACCTACTTAAAAGGTGCATTAAGTATTTTTCAATAATGGTATTTATACTTAAGTTTTGACAAAGTACTAGAAAACCATTTTATATGCATATTGTTCTCCTATTTATGCTACATGTGGTCCAATAACAGTGAGCAAATGAAGTGAGCAATGTTAAGCTGGTCATGTGATTGTGTGTAAAATAAAAAAATTAATTATGAAACATATATTTATCAATTTTTAGACAAATAAATTACATGATCAACACAGCTGTTGAATTACATAAGATAGTCGCTTGATATAACAGATACAACATCATTGCTTAACAGTAATTTCAACATTTGTAACCATTTGGCAATTATAATTATTATTTTTAAATATTAGTAATATATTTTATGTAGTATAAATGTTTAGAATCATCACAAGCCTACATATATACATATATATGTATATATATTCTTTAAACAAACTACAAGCAGTAGGTACAATATAGGTGTATTTTTTTCCAGTGCATCTTTAAAACTAAAAAAGAACAGTGTGACCAGATAACGTTGTCACTTTATCTACCATATACAATCTTGCTTCATGTATTTTTATAAAGAGAGAGAGAGAAAGAGTTCTCACTATGTTGGCGGCTACTGTCCAAACAACTATTCATACAACAGTAATTATGATATTCTCTACAAAGAAGCTATTCAGTCTCAGATGATTATAAACCTCAGTGGGAAATCACAGCGTTATAATAGCAGACCTTTAATATACATCTGTACATAATGTATACCTTAATAAAAACAGGTCATTCACTCATTGATCACAACACACCTATAAGTTTGCTGTGGCAAAATGCAGAAATATTATGAAGACAACCACTCAGAATCCACACACACACTCATCATTTTCCCCTTTCACAGTGACGTACGCTCTGCCTGCTGATTATGAAGTGATCCTCATATCACATAATGAAGAGCATCAATGAAGGCAGAACAAAGCCCTGATAATTAATCACCATGTAACCGACAAAAGTTTAATGTCAACTCAGTAAATGGAAAGACTTTCCAACCAATCACAGAGTAAACCTTGGGGTGACACCATTAAGCATCTTGACAGCAAGCAAGCTTAAACTACACACAAAAAATAATAGCACTTGCCATATTTACTCTGCAATAGCGGCACATCTGCATATATACACACCATTTGGAAGAGGTTATGTCCGAACCATAACAGGATTTACACAGAAAAATTAAATTATCACTTTTTTAATAAATATAAATGATGCATTTAGAAATATTGCTTTAATAAAAATATGTACAAATGTTAATACATAAACTTGGTTATAACATCAACAAAGTTAAAAAGGCTGCACTGATGCTGCATTTCATTAACACATAATCAAAGCCGCCTCATATTTTAGTTAGGCTTATATTGCGTCTTTATACGGAATATGGATCAAAAGATAAGGGGGAAAAAAAATCTTTGAGGACCGCGGAGTACATAAAACGTGTTCGTGTGAAGACACAAATGGGCCTTGGAGGCGGCTGTCTTCATTTATCAGACGCCATGAAGCAACATTAGCAGGAAGAGTCAAAGCCTCCATTATTTATGGACTGGCTCCCTCCCCTGTACACATTTGGTACCTGGTCTTCAGGCAGACAGGAGAAACTAGCCTCCACAACACGGTTAGTTTTTTTTTTTTTTTAATTACTATGTATGACAATACGGATTACATTTAGTCGTAGTTAAAGCGTATATATGGATTGGTAAACGACGCGCCTTTACTTCAAGATGCTTTAGCTAAACCGAATAACCAACCAAAATGCCCCGACACCTGACAAGTTTATCGTGAAGTGCTGTTTAGGGGGAAAAGACGGTAAATTGCCCGGTTTTGACGCTGGGCTGTCATGAAATCACCTCAGTATTTAACACTGAAGGAATAGCTCGTCTAAACGAACCGAATACCATTTTAAACACATACTCAAACCTCCAAACTCTTTTGACTTTCTTCCTTGGCACAGAAAAGGCATTTATCTGAATGACAGCCTTTAGTCGCCATTCACTTTCATGGCATGCAGAAAAGACGCAATGAAAGTGAATGGCGACTGACTGACATTTAATTTTGGGTTTGATAGGAAAAAAAAGTAATTAAGTACTTGGTAGCTACATCATGAGGGAAGCTAAATGATTATATATTTTCCTATTTAGGTGAATTAATATATCTTTTAAAATGCATAAATGATTAAAAAAGCGCTATTCGTAAATTTAAGCCAAAAAACCAACAGCAGCAAACATCTAAGCGTCGAAAGAGGAGATGTTTCTGTCGTTTGTGCGAATGCAGTCGCGTCGACCGTGAATGGCAAGTTTGCTTGATCATCACGCCGGCATTTCTAACACTACGCCATGAGATCTGCACAAGTTGCCCACCGAAAGCACCCTCCACTCTCGACCGTCCAGTATTAATGCAAAATAATACTTAAAAAAGCCATTCCATCACTCAGTATAATATGCATTGAGAGGGGGGGAAAGCAATCCCAATATAAGCGATGCACGCACACACATGCGTTTCCATACAAAACCGCGACGTCAAAGCTGTCTTGAGTCGGAGGTTCCTTCAAGACCTCATTATCAGTCAATTAATATGATCTCGACTAATTTGTCGGATTAATTATAATTACGGAGGGGTAAAATGAGACTCGCCTCAATCAAAACAGAATGTTTCTCATACAAGTTGAGGGGTGAGCACATCAGTGTTACACTTTAAATACATCTGATGATGCATCTTTGCAGATTGTACTAAAGGCTTATTTAAGGTACAGCACGTCACATCTTTCTGACATTCTCTTTTTATAGACACTGCAAGGTAACTAGATGCCGAAATCTAATTTTCTGTACACTTTCACATTTTGAGCAATTTCATTTCAGGTCCTGGAGTCCAGTCAAATGCACAAGTTTACTGTGCTAGTGTCGTATTTCTCTTCTTCCTTCATATTTACATTTTCAGTTATATAATGAACAAAACACGACAGTCTCGTTTACAAACAAACAACGCAAGAAGCTCGCGAGACAGATAAAATGATCCACATAATTACCATGGAGCTCTTTTTTCAATACTCTTTGCCATTTCCTACATTTCCAGAGTGCGTCTCCCACTAATGACGGCAGGAAAAGGGAAAATACAATCCAAACGAAGGAAAAGCTCAAGCAAGAAACATTTGTGACAGCGACATGATTCGGTCCAACTATTTCGCAGAGTAAAACAGCATATGATTTCCCTAATGCAGTTTTAAGACTGATGTTAATCCACAATCCGTCGTCTCATCAGGAAAAAAAAACCACATCCCGGTGCAGTTCTTTAGGTGTCGCACTGAAGGTAAAAGACTAGAGAGGGGATTTTTTTTTTACCCTCGTTCCTCACGAATGTGGTTTCGCGGGTTGATAAAATGCCGATATCTCCACTTGCAGTCAGCACGGAGAGGAACTGAATGTGAGCGCCTCAAAAGTGGAGCAAAGACGCCCCTTGCGGCTGGTAAAGGAACTGCAACGCTCTTGCTAGGGATATTTTTAAAGGGACATTGAAAATCTTGCCCAAGCGCATCTGTTGAAAAATGATGGCAGTTTGGTCTCATAGGTTGTGATTTTTATCTAATCTAACGTTACTGTGAAGAATGCTGACCATGAAATGCTCAGGTGAAATATCTATTAGGAGATGACACTGTCAGATAACTATAACGGAAGGAAAAGAGCCTTTTAACATTTCTTTCACTACCAATCTTAAAATTTAATATAACATTCCCATATTAATCTGCTTCAATTTAAAGTGATGAGTAAATGTACTACCTATACGTAAACTAAATCAGTGTCATGTACATTAGTCAATCATTCTGACTTATTTTTTTAACATTAAAAAAATAATAATAATGTTCTGACATTACAGAAACTTAAGAATATGCTCACATGGCATCCGTATGCATGACCACAAATCAAATTATTAGACAGGCACCCAATTATAATTTCCTTTGAAATTTATTTAGCATTTTACACAATGGCCACACGACTCAGATTTCACCCCTGTAGCTCATTTCTAATTGATTTAACTGATGGCTTTACAACTTACTGTTACAACACTCCACGGTCTCTCCTGCTCGCAGAAATGGGATTTTACTAATGGGTCTTTTGGGAATATGTCAGTGTTTCAGCAGACAGGTCTATGTCTATATCGTAATAGACAACTGACCCTCCCTTGCAGAGTAATGAAACCCTATAAGCAAGCACTTACTTTAAAGTCCCCTTGAGAGCCTGCTCTTAAAAGACTCAATTCCATCTTTCCAAACAATCTGGAAAAATAAATAAAATATTACAATTTGAATAATTTTACAATAAAAAATGCATCACCATATCGTAATTAAATTTTCAGAGACCAGATTTCCTCCGTTTATCAGCTTGGCTTGATGTAACTTTCAACTTTAGTTCTGTCTTTTGGCGGGAAACCAAACAAATACTTTTCTAAACCCATGAAAACTTAAAGTTCACACTCGTTTCCAATGAAAAATGTTTAGAGTTCCACATTTAATATTCTCTTTCATAGTTTGTGCAACAAAACTTTACATTTAAATCACCCTAGACCTCGTCGAAAACACACTTGAAACATTTTGTGATGCAATCTGACTACAGTGCAGCTGCTGTACTAAGAAATATTAGTGCCTGTGCGCTAGTGCAGTGGGATATGTCTCCGGTAGGAAGACCCCAACTGTCATCCAAATCGTGCGATTGCAGTGTCACAGCTGGGCAGGTTCCACACATGCCACAGCATGCTCTGAATCACTTGATGAGAGGCAATGTACTGCACTAATGTCCTCAATATCCCTTTGAGGGAGTTAAGTATAAAATTGATGCCGCCGTCATGAACAATTCAGTCCGCCAGTTGAAAAGAGTCTCCCTAGGACCCCAAAGCATTCCAGTGGCTGTAAGCATTTTTAATGGGCAATATTTTATTTAGTGCCTGATTAGAAATCCTACAAAATCATTTTAATTATTTTTTTTTTTCATTTTATTTATTTTTTTGCCAGAAAGGAATACCTTTATTCAGCAAAGAGGCATTAAATTGATCAGAAGCGCCAGGCGTTTTTTTTACATTGCTAAAAAGGATAAATGTGGTTCCTTCTATTGTAATAAATGCAGAACTTTCTATTCATTAAAGAATTCTTAAAAAAAAAGTAATAGTTTCAACAGAAATATTCTGTTTCTGTCAACTGATTGCGAGATATAATGTCAGAATTGCACAATTCTGATTTTGTATCTCAGAATCCTGACTTTATATCTCAAAATCCTGACTATATCTCGCAATTCTGACTTTACATCTCAAAATCCTGACTTTACGT
>JAUCMR010000016.1:11820507-11835478 GCA_032357425.1 Enteromius argenteus | reverse complement strand
CAATCTGATAAACTCTATGCGAAGAAGATGTGTTGCACTGCATGAGGCAAATGGTGGTCACACCAGATACTGACCGGTTCTGAGTACCCAGACCCCCAATAAAGCAAAAAACTGCACATTCCAGGGTGGCCTTTTATTGTGGGCAGTATAAGGTACATCTGTGCACTACTCATGATGTCCGATCATACATACATACATGTACAAGTATATACAAGCAAATTACTTTATTGGTTAATACAGAAGATATTCAAATCTACACTTTAATATACTATAATAATAAACAATCCAACTCGGGCAAACAGCTTTCTTTGTAAGAAAACTAGAGGCACATTATGTATTCAGTGGAAATTCTACTCAGTGCATAAGTAGTCATGTAAGGTTGCTAGAAATTGCATGTTTCTGTGTAACTGCAAAGGAGAAATTATGTTTTCAATAAATCTTTCTTCAGATCTCCACACCGCTGCTGAAATGTCAGTACAGATGGATATAATTAATAATTCAGGCAGGAGCTCAATAATCACTTTAGCAAAATATTTTCTCTCGTTTTCCCTCCCAGGAACCAAAACTGTTCTTTTTCATCTCACTTGATAAACACAGTAATTAGCTGCATTTGCCAAGTCAACCATCACTTTCTCTATTGCTCATACTTTCACGTAGGCTTTGGGATTTGAACAAACCCCTAACCCTAAATACTAAACTCCAGCATGCAACTCATCCCGTACACAACCGATAGCTGAAATCATGCTCTGCGTGAGAAGAGATGTGCTATTCATTTTCAAAGTGAAAAATATTGAAACGTTAATCAATGCAGCATACGACATTAGTGTCTATTTCAACTGAAGATGAGACTTTTCTGTTGGGTTTGCTCACTGCTGCCAAATGCCATTGCCAAATGTCATCAGAGTAATGTTACATAATTCAGTCAGAGCTCAGTGGGGGCGCTTCTCTCACCTCATTCAATCCTCCTGATGGTGAACTTAGTAATGCGCTAATTGCTATGTTTCATGCCAGGAATAACGGAGGAGGACCGTGTGTATGTGTCTACACTAATGCGCCTGTAATGTTCTTCAGCTTGTGGAGGGATAGTAAATGAAACTCAATGAAAAATCCAAACAGCACAGCCACTATAATGAGACACGACACCAATTACAGTGCAAAAAGATGTAAATTCCCTCTATCCTTGGAGAGCACTGGATTCCCACAAGCGATCGAGGAGTTTATCCGGCCTGTCTGGAACTTGTAATGAGCTCCAGCTGGCCTCCATGTCATCCTCACGGTGGAGGACCCAAAAATCTGTCAGCAAATAGATGGCGGTCATCTCGTTTAAACCGTTTATGGGAAGAAACAATTAAATTAGTGTCGCTAAAGAAGACACTTTCACAAAAATAAAGAGAGCTCAAGGTTTATATAAGACTTCATAAAATATTGGTTTAATTTTTAAACACTTTTAATTTGAGTTTACTGTTGATTTCCAGAAGAAAAATTCTAAATGGACTTAAATATTAATAATAATAATATAATAATAATAATAAGTAAAAAATAGCAATGATACCTTTAATAATGATGACAATAATAATAATAATAATAATAATGCATTTTTAAAAAATAAATTATTTATTATTAGTAGTAGAAGAAGTATATTCTATATATTTTTTATTTTTATTATTCCATAACAGACCAATTATAATTGAAGCACACAGTAAGCATTTCAATAACCATCATGTATGCTTCAATTATATTTTTATATTAAAAACACAATTATTCAAATTAATGAATTGTAATCTTCAATCAATTAAAAAAAAAATCTATAAATTAGACTTCATGTATACAGTCAACATCAATAATAATAAGAATTTGATGACTAACGTATTTATTATATTTTTATAAATTCATTATTGTTATTATGTCTTCATATTTATTTTTAATATTGCCATATAAAACCCATTATAATTTTATTCAAGTTATTGTAGTATGATCTTCAATAATAATTTAATAAAATAATAACAATAATCATTATTATTACTATTATTATTGTTATTATTAAACAAAAAATAATAATAAAATAATAATAATTTTAGTTTTAATTTAAGTGGGAAGTCCCATTAGACTTGCTCAGAAACTACCATTTTATGAATGTCACATCTAAACCTGTCAAGATTTTTGTGCCCAGTGCACTTCATTTCATCCCCTCCTCACACACACACACACACCTGCACAACTGACCCCCAGTGGACCATGGGAAAGAGCAGCCAAAACAAAACATAAAACATGAAACGACTCAGTTCTGGGAAGAAATCAATTGTGATGACCATGTTAAATATCCCCGCTTGCTTCTGCACTTACTCCTAAACCACAAGTCTCAAACACAGCCGAAAGAGCAATACTCAAACTACAAGGCACCACACATATTCTGTCACGCATCCATGCCGTCTAACGCACGTCATCCGTGGTCATTTGTTTTCGCCCCGCTTGTATTTACCAGCGGTCGTGCCGATGAGAGCTCCATAACATGTGCTGTGTGGGCAGACACAGCGAAAAGGAATATGAGCTATTAAATGTTTCAGTGACTGGCCACAACCTGTCCAACAGACTGGCAGCCACTCACTATTAGTCAGCCATGGTGAGTGGGCAGGACACTTTCATGCCACTATGAGAGAAAGAGAGACCGGAAAGATGACATTCACACTCCAGCCTTGTCTCTAAGAAACACGTTCGCCTACCATGTCCCTCGCAGATCTTCTGCTGAGATCTTCTTTAAGACAGGAAAGAGACTTGTGCGAGTTAAAGCAACAGATCACCCGAAAATTAAAATTGTCATCATTTACAATTGTTCCGAACCTGCAGGAGTTTCTTTCTTGTGTTGAATATAAAAGATGCTTAGAAGAACGTCGGTAACCAAACGGATTTTTAAGTCAAATAGCTATGTTTCCATCCAATGTTGTTAACTTTTAGGATTAGTTTACTTCTAGAATAAATGTTTCCTGATGATTTACTCACCCCTGTTTCCAAGATGTTCATGTATTTCTTTCTTCAGCTGAAAAGGAATTAAGGTTTTTGGGGAAAATATTCCAGGATTTTACTCCATATAGTGAACCTCAATGATAGCCAATGGGTTGAAGGTCCTGATTGCAGTTTCAGTGCAGATTCAAGGGGCTCTACATGATCCCAGCCTAGTAATAAGGGGTCTTATCTATCAAAATTATTGGTCATTTTTAAAAAATAAATAAATAAAAATGCATATACTTTTTAACCACAAATGCTTGTCTTGCACTAGTTCTTGACTTAACGCATTACGTAATCATGTAGGAAAGGTCACAAGTGACATACGCTGCGAGTAATGACCCACTGTTAACAAAGCGAACATGCGACAAGAAAGTCAAATGCCCTTTACAAAAAAGTTAAAACATCTAGATAAGACTTTTATTCTTTGGAAAGCCCTTTGAAGCTGCACTGAAACGGTCATTTGGACCGTCAATCCACTGACTACCAATAAACACACTATATAAGGAAATATCCTTCTTTTACTGAGGAAAGTAAGAAATGAACATCTTGGATGACATGGGGATGAATACATTTTTTTATTCTGGAAGTGAACTAATCCTTTAACTTGGAACACATTTAGTCAAAGAAGCCGGTATGGTCCACTTTCTAAGCATCGTGTGTTTACGTTTACTGCAGAACCCAACAAGTGGCCGTGTTGGGGTTTTTTTTTACGTCCATTTCAGTATTCAGTACTCTGCTGTATTCAGGTCAGGTGACAAGGCTACTTTCATTTTAAAAAGATGCGCTAGCTGAGAAGGGTTTCGTCAAAGCTGACTAAAAGCAATCGAGGATGGATAATTTTGACAAACTAAATGAACCTGTGATATGTTCTTTAGGGCATAAAAGGAAAATAAAAGCTGAAAGGTTTTCACAGAACCTTGCAAAAGCAGCGCATTATAATAGTGAGAGAAAACTCTGTGTATTGCATGTAATCATATCCATACAATCCTTTGTCAGCAATCTACATTGTCCTCTGTGGAGATTACAGTGATTAAACATGTATTCTTTAACTATAGAACATGTAGAGTTATATGCTTTTGCCAAAAATAACTTTTGGAGTTATCTGCTTTTGCTATAAACAAACTTCTAATATGTAAAAAAAAAAAGAACTTTTATTTTGTAGATTACCAGCATTTGTTTAAGTTATTATTACTTAATCAAAACAACCCAATTGCAGTTTGATTGGCATTACTTGGAATGCACAATAAAAGCAGTGATTTCTGAAAAAATAAAAATAAAAAATTAACCGTTTTAGCAGATGAACTCTTTATATACTCTTCCATGTTCAAAAGAAACTCATTAAGGTTTGAAACGGCATGAGGGTGAGTAAATGGTGACAGATTTCATGTTTAGGTGAACTACTACTTTAAGACACATGAACAAGCTGAAGTGTCTCTGTATGAAACAGCTGCGCTGTAATCAGCATACTGTGTTCTGGACAGGGAACGTAATTTTTGTTTAACTGAGATGAGAAGCAGTGACCCTTTCCAAGACAAACAAGCTGCTGTTTAGATTAGCATGCTTTGCCTTTGGGCAACTCGCTACACAGACATCCAGTCTTGCAAGAGCATCTCCTAATACAGAGACGAGCAGCATTCACTGTGAAGCAGGATTTATGAATGTATAGGCATGACATGTACACCATGGAGGCACTTCTTATCCGATGACCACCTATTACTGCTTTTCTGCACTGTACTGCACTGACCTTCAACTGCAACCTTAACCAGTAAACTGGCTTATTTTATCAGTGTATTATCACAACCTCCGAACCTTACAACCTCTCAAATCAATTTCTGCAACTTCTTTTCTTTCTGCCTTCCCATCTGTGAGTTCTCTCACAGGTTATATAAAGCTGAACTGTGCAGTATTTCTGGCAGTACAGAATTTATGAATTATGTATTGATTTGACAGCAAAATAATAATAAAAAACATCTAAAAACATTTATGAATTATAAAAAATAATTATAAATCATATATATACACAGTACACACACACACACATATTATATAAATATTTTTTTTAATTTTGCATGTGATTAATCATTAAATAATCGTTGCCCTGCACTAATAAAAATACAGACACTGTATGTTTTGTTTATATGTCATGTGTGTGTACTGTATATATTTATTTATTATGTATATATAAACACACACATGCTTGTATATATTTAAGAAAAAAAATATGTTTATATATTTTTTAATCTTTATATATAACATCAATTATTTGAATATAAATATATACCTGGAAAAACCAAATAGTAAATAGTATGTATACTGGATATTTATATATGCATAATACTGTAAATATACACACATTTTATGTTAACAAAAACTGGATGCAATGAATCATTTGACAGCACTATCTATCTATCTATATATATAAATCAGTAATGTACAGGGTACTGTAACTGTGGCCAGAAGGGCTGACCCGGTGACTAGTGGTAAGGTAAGGTATTAAGGCAGCCCAGCTGTTTACTTATGTGATGATGCTGATGTTCTCTATGCAACAAGTGCTCTCAGACATTATTAGTCAAAAGTGGAGGAGGAGCTGTCTGCTGCTCAGGCTTTGATCTGTGAAACCTCAAGCTAAGAGGGCACTGGGGTCAGAACCATGACCACATTAACATAGCTCTAGTGCACCAAACACAGACAAACAAGCACACAACGCTGAACCAAACAAAACAGTGCTATGACTATTTCTAAGAAGAAACGACACATTTTTGCCACTTTGAATTGAACTGGTTCAAGGTGATCTTTATTCAATTTGACAGAAGCCTGAGTTTTTAACAGTATAAGCAAAGGTGTTGTTCATCACAAGAAAAGAAGTACAGTTTATCTGAAATGTAGAACTTTTTGTGATTTGTAAGTAATGCATCCACACAAGAATCCACATACTTTTGCCTTTACATTTATAATACACAAAATATGGGCCTACAGACAGAATATAAAAGCATACATTAGCACATTTTATAATATACTAAAGGTTAGTGTATTTATAATAGATGTCCAAATACTTAATATACACTAAGACATAAAGGTATGTACACCTTTAGCATAAAATGTATAGCCTACATTTTATCAGTATGTATTCCCTGGGAACTAAACAGTTCCTTTTAGAACTACGGGAATATACTGTATAAATATGGATTATTACCTATTATCTATTCAATATATTCTAAATCCATTCCATTTAATTTCTATAGTGAGATTTTCTTTGGATGGAAATACAGACCACTTGAGGTATCCAGCACTGAAATGAAGGAATACCTTTCAGTAGTTATTTAATAGAATGGATAAATAACCAGAAGCAGGCTTGTGCAAAGGGAAACGACATCTAGTTCAAGGGTGGCTTGCTTTTACAGTGTTTCAAAGATAAATAATTTCTTCGAGAATGGCCTGAAACGATCCCGCGCTACTGGAGGATACAATTACATGATTGCGGTCCTCTTCGTGCCAGAAAGAGTAATTTTGCATATTACTCTGCAATGATGGTTTACTTTACAAGCGACCTGACAGGAACTCATCACGACGACTCGTCAAATTGAGCGTAAATATTTGATTTACACTGCCATCTACAGGAGTAAAGCTCTAGGGGAGGGTGGAGAGGGAGAGGAAAGCCTCAGAGGTCTGCTGTGAGGAGAAACTTCACCTGTGTCAGCCATGTCTTCACTGCCCAAAGAAAACAAGCGTGCAAGTCTCTTTCGCTATGACTGCCTGGTTATTGTAGGCTACCATGGACAGCTACCGTCAGTGTTCGAGCGGGAGCTTATTAGTATTCTGTGAAAGTTAGTAGCCTACTCGTCCCAGCATCACAAAAAGCCAATGGGAAATGCTTTAATTGAAAGCATAACTGAAATGAGAGTTTTAATATCGCGCGATTCCTTAAGCAATGGATCTCATGAGTCGGTTCTTTTGAGTTAATCCAAACACAAAACTAAACTCTGCAGTCCTATTTCCGAGCGAATGGGCGACTCTTATGAACCGGTTCTTTATAGTGAATATAGAAACAGCGCACCAGTGCATTTAGATTCCTAAACGAACGACTCTTAAGAGTCGGTTCTTTAAAGTGAATCAAAAATACTTATGAATCAGTGTATTAAACTGATTCACTTAAGCCTTTAATGTCTTCTTGTATATCTTGAAATGAGTCCAAACTGTTATGTTTTTACTTAAGACTTGTTATAAGTCAGTGCAACTGAGTAGTTGGGCTAAACTGTATAAAAAGTCGTCAGAAAGTGAAACCGGAACAACGGTTATAAACATACCCTGATTTGTATATCTATTCTGTTTAAATCTGAGGATCCTCGGTCGTTCACAGGAGTCAAAATCGTTCAGTTCTAATCATTTCACTTGAACTTGAATTCAGCGTTGTATTTATTACTGCTTTCAATTACTCATTAATAACTTCAGCAGCACCATTTTATGATATTATTACCATTAAAAAGGCGTCATTAGTGCTAAAACATATTGATGGCCAAACATACCTTTTCGCTGTTATTTGAGAGAGAGACCGACGTTGCTCGCCGTCCAGTAGTACATTTGTGGACGATTAAATCCGTTAAGTAGCCTTTTTGAAAGAAATTCAGTGAGCGCGACAACAATCCCAAACGGTGATGTTGATAGACGCGTGACGTTGATTCAAATGAGCTTCAGCACGAGAGGAGCAGATGAGAGGATGTCGATCTTTAAAGAATCCCGTGAAACATCCACGAGGGTGAGTTCACACGTTATCACTGAAGCTCTGAGGAGTCTCAGCTCAAACCATCGTTTCTGTCTAAAGTTTCAGTGCTCCGGCGGTCGATGTTGATATTCTAACTCACATCTGGCGTTAACAGTCACCCAGTGTTGTTCCTATAGTCCTTAGACGGCTATGAAATAATAAACGATGCGTTGAGTTTGCAATTTATTGTAGAAAACGACGCTTCTGATGAGCGACCATGAAAAACACAGCATCTCTCTCTCTCCTTCCAAGAAAGGGCTTCTGCAGAAAGATCTGCGTAGATGAGGGAATGACGCACAGGATGTTTAATAAAGCAAAAGGCTGTGATAATATAGGTTAATGAGGATCATATTGTGTTGTCAGTGCAGATTTGCTGATAATTGTCATGTTTTTGGTTGCATTTTGGGCACGATGGACTTTATGATGTTAAAACATTCTCTCGTTTTAATATAATGTAAAAAGTGGCATTATGCAACTGTTACATTACAGAGCTGCCTGCTAAAAAAACAAACTATAGAAATTCTAGTGGTTTCCATTAAAATACCATTAACTTTTTTTCCAGTAAAACCATTACAAAATTCCCACCAATAGAATCCACATACCTGTAGACACCATTATACTTTCCCATAAAACCAATACAATTCCCATTATAACCATTTAATACATTTTCTATTGTGTTTTGGGCCGAGTTCTATTGTTTTTTTTCAGCAGGGTTTTGTTGGTATAAATTAATGCATTTAGGTTGATTCAACAATTAAAAAATGTGGAAGTAAATTTGAAAAAAAATACACTTTATGTTATTGTATACATTGGTATTTTTATTAGTTTATTTATTAAACTTTTTAACTCATTGCAAAAATTATTTATTCTAGATACTCTATCAAAGTATCAAATAAATACAACAAATACATATGATCTGTATCATATTTATTCTAAAATAAATACATAAAAATATGAATGCATAATGTAAAATAAATAAGCAATAAAGCAATGATCTAAGGTGGTGCCCATAATGATCAACTATTATTCTGAATGGCATATTAACCAAATCCATATTGTGTTTACAGGCCTGGACTTTAGTATCAATAAGCGAGAAAAAGTCACTTAACTGTCACTTAACATATTGCAATCCAGCTCTCATTAGAAGGTTAACTATGTCATTGATGCATATAAACGCATGCGTGATCTGGGGTTCTTCCAATCAATAGAGTAATTGAGATTGAAAATAAGATATCGGCTGTTCTCAACAAACTATTCTTTATTAGATGTTCAATGGCTAGATGTGCACAAGTTCTTATTCTTCTGTCTCACGCTGTCCAGTACTAGAGTCAGGGGTACTGTGCTAAAGGTTAGGAATCAATTGTCTAATGAGTTTGGTCGATGAAATCAAATTAAACAGCTGATTGACAGGGGTCAAAAATGGTTAAAAATCAACAAAGAACAACGAGAAAATTAATCGAGCCGTGCACTGTGCCCATAGAAACCACTGAATTTTTATTTTTCACAAGGATAATAAATTTAGTGAGTATAAATGCATCTAATTATGACATTCAGCATCCATGACCTTCTTTATTCTTCTTCCTCATTCATTTATTCATTCATAGTATCTGACCTTCACACACAACCATATTCAATGATTAAATCCAGTTACCATTACTGTTCCTTATCCCCTCTTTCTTCTTTTCTCCTATAGGTGGAGATGATACCATCTTCAGACCTATACATTTACACTAGTTTTGCAGGTAAAATATAAGCACTGGATAATTTACAGACGAGAGAATTACATTACAGATGCAAAAGTGAGTGATGTAGTAGAAAAGAAAAAAAAGTAAAAAATCTTGCAAAAAGGGAGGAAAAGGCAGATGGTTCCTAATGCGGTGCTTATGTAAACTCTAAAGCTACTTGTCAAGGTTAAGGCGTGAGTTGTAATATTTTTTATTTTACTTGGAAATATTAAAGGCAACAACTTGGCGGGCATGTTTTCTGGTCCGCAGATTACAACCCACACAGAGCAGTAAACTTCCTTGTTTGGCAAATGGGTTTTATTTAAGGATATACAGTTGGCAAGGCCTGTTTGACAGTTTTATCCTACTGGAGTTTATATTTCCTCTCTGGAAAGCAAAAAGAAAGTTTTCAAACATTACCAGGAGCGAATCAGGAAGATGAGATGAATCAGATTGTTGAGATATTGATTCTTTTACATGAATGCATGTTGAAGGAGCACCAGCGTCAGCAATCGACACACAGCAACCGTACAAGCGCTACTCGTCTCTCCAGCCGTGTGATGTTGTGCATGTTTTCGTGAAGTCCTTCATTTTCAAAACAGCATTTATTGTTATTGGTATTTATATTTGCTGCGTGGGGAAATTTATGTACCCATCTGTCTGGTGTAAAGCAGTTAGAAATAAGTGAATTGTGAGAGCAGAGTGCTGTGTGTCAGGGTGAAATATGTCTCTCCACTGCTCATGGCTGCACAATGGTGTGAGTTTCATTAAAATGAACGCGAGGCATAAGGGCCAATCAGAAGCTCATCACTCTGTTTTGGCTGTTAAACCATGCATGGGAGAAATGACAGACAGTGTGATTTAATGCCTGAAAGGGCCTGAATACCAACATGGCACTATGTATATAAAAATATATGCATGAATCACAATTAAAGCTTCCTTAGACATTCCTTGAAGTAGGGCTGCACGACTCTTGCTAAAATGTGAATCACAATTTTATAACATAGGAAATGAGATCACAATTTTTCACATGATTCTCAGTTTCTCAACCAAAAATTATTGCACTCAAGTACAAAAAAAAAAGCACATTCAGTATAACAAAGTGCTGGAGTAACAAATTTTTTTTTTTTCTTTATTTTAAACCCATTAAAGTGGAATGTAAAAGCTTTTAACATAAGTTGTTGAACATAAAATAACGTTAAATAAAAATAACTAAATAGAACCTGTGCATTTTCCTCCAATTGGCACAGAACTTTAAAGGTTCTTGGCCAAGAACACTAACCTATCAACATTTCACACAAGACACGGAACATACATTTCTGCAACCACGTAATTATGTACCTTACTGCACATTTCGCTGCAGTTTCAAAGTGAAATGTCCAGAGATTGGCGCTAAAACACACGTTTAATATGTAACCGTGGCACATTTGTATTATGTTGGTACAGGTACGTATTTGAGTATTTTTCCAATCCTGCTTAAGGTACGTTTTGTGGCCGTTAGTGTCACTAAAGATTAATACTCTGTCATGTTGGAAATATCCCTTACAGCAAACCCAAACCTACACGATAGTGTAAAAAAAAAAAAAAAAGCAAAAGTAATGTAAAAACATATTCACTGATGCAGCCATGCTGTTTTAACTTCTTTACACTGATTTGAGCTGTTCTGTCGAACCGTTTTCACGGGATTCGAACAGGAGCTTTTCACCACCTATGGAAGTGCAAAGCCGTATCACGTGACCTACCGAGATAACCCGACTGAACTAGAAAAGTCATAAGGCTGTATGTGTCACATTGCACACCTACAGTACAATATCAACCCTGTAATGCAGATGCATCCTGTAGTAATCAGATTAATCAGATACTGTAGTGTTCAGATTTGGAGAAATATAGCATGGCTGTACATAATTTGCTCATCAATGGATCCTCTGCAGTAGGAATGCACGATATTGGATTTTGCCAATATTTCATATGCCGATATTTTCAACTCATTTTCGATAGCCGATGCCGATACTGATGCCGATATATTTACTTTTGTTTGGAAACAACAACAAGTCTGTCCTGTGTGGACGTTATAATTAATTTTTTATTCTTGTTAAGTTTTTAATGAAAACTTATTTGTTCAAATTAAATAAACAATAATGAATCTCTTTTATAATAACAGTACATTGAAGCTTTGAAAATAAATATAAATTAACTATAAATCAATCACTGCATTTTTTTTTCTTAGAAAGGTGCAGTATTAACCTTTACATTTTATTTTAAGATTTAATAGTCTAAAGCGAAAGAAATGTAAGAATTCTGAAAATATTTTAGAGGTCATAATTTGTTAAAAAATTTAATAAATATAATACATTACACATTAATGAATACATCAGTATATATACTGTAAAATTATTTAATTTACAAGTGTCATGCTTGTGACTTTTTTTTTTTTAAGTCATGTAAGCTGTAGCTTCTGACATTTAAATCAAAACACACTCATGGCATCAATTACTGCTTTATTGAATAAGAAACACAGTCTAAAGGCCAGGACACACCAAGCCGGCGGTCGGCCACTGGCTCTTGTCGGGCCAATGTCGGGCGATGATCGGGCAAGTCAGTTTAGTGTGTTCCACTTGTCGGGCTCACGTCCGCTTGATTGCGCATGTTGAAATAAGGTTGATATTTACTCTTTACTACTGTTTACTCTATCACACACTGTACACGTGCAATCTCAGTTTAAATGCAGCGATCTAAATCAGTAAATCTAATCATAATTCAGGCAAAACTTTGCTTCAAGATTGAGCCACACTACTGACATGATCTAATTGCTACACACCCTGAGCACATGTGAGTTAATCTATTTCTTTTATTGGCACAACATACCAGCATAATTTTTCATATCCGCTCATGCCTACGTTTACAAGTAAAGTCATTATCAGCCAGTGCCGATATTTGCACATCCCTACACTGTGGTGAATGGGTGTCGTCAGAAGGAGAGTTCATTTTCTTAATGAAAAATAGAATGACAATGACAGTGACATGTTTTTGTGTGATTCAATCCATTAAAGATAATTATTATATATATAGATATAGATAATTTTTTCGTTTTCTATCATTTATTTTTTCTATAATTTTATCTGTATTGGTTCAAGCTTAATGGCATCACTAATTGCATTCGTTCATTTAAAACAATTTTTGTGCCAGGAAAAATAGAGTTCTCATTAAATGAATTAATCAAATAGACATTGCCCCTTAATTATTTTGGTCATGTTTTTGTTAATAGCTTTTTATATGGTAGTTTTTATAGAACTATTTAGTATTACTTAATGTCACAGTTTCAAAGTAACACCCCAACCCTGTATACAACAAGAAGAATGAGAATTTTCCTTCGCAGTTCCTGTCCACTTTCCAGTTTTATTGAGTTATCTCACCTAACAAGAGGAGAGCATGTGTTGAATTGCATTTTAGCTTATTTCCCATTAGCATTATCAAATATAGTAACGCCCTCCCTGTAACCTTAGATGACACTATAGCTTCACAGACCCAAATAAGCAATTTCCTCCATGATCTTCAGTAATGATGGAAGAGTCTCAATCGCGAGCACACCACCCCAATCCATTACTACACCGGTGAATTGGCCTATAGAGTCATTTAACATGCCAGTAATTAGTGTTCCTCAGGAGGCCCAGAGAGAGCGTTGTTCACCGCACCAGCATGGAGCTCAGCGGCCTACAGCTCTATCTATAACTCTGACAGAAGCCTCAGCGCTGCTAGTCCCTCTGTGGCACCCTCCCCAATCTACAGAGAGAATGATGAATGCCCCATCCACTCTGACATCACAATCAGAGCGCACTTGCAGTCCCTCTCTCTCTTGAACTCTCTTTGTCCTCTTGTCTTTCACTCAATCATTCTCTCACTTTGTCTCTTGCTTCAAACACGATTCTTCCCCTTTATGTCACTCGCTCTCTTTCTCTATGAAGTGTCCCCTTTTTTCGCCCACGAGCCACCTACTTTCCTTTTCTGTGTTTACTATCGTTGTAATTTCGCTCGGCTGGAAAACAAATTCGGTGACAAATCCAGGATCAGACACAGACCGGATTATTTCATTCTAAAGAACAGACACTGAATTATCAGCTACCAAATTCCACCTATTGTGTAAGACACAATATGGAATTAAAAAACCTTGCTGCCAACCTTTTTTAAACACACAAATAAAAAAAGGATTTTTACAGAAAACCATTTTCAACCAAAATGAATGCCGTTTTAGAGGCTTTAAAACGGTAACTTTGAAAATTGCAAGATTTTGAAAACAATACTACAATAATGTGAATTTGTGAAGAAATCTTGCATATGGGGATTTTTTGTTGTACTCTAGGTAACTGGATATGACAACAACATTGTGTTGCTTAGCTATGCATAACTAGTGTTCATTAACTTGTTTATTTGTTTCATATATAGTCTGATTACTTGAGAAGTGCTTATCCCCCTCAAATTCAGAAGCATCACTTATTTTATTTTTTATTTATTTTATTTACATTTATTCTCATGACATTTCTGATTATATGTGTGTGTGTGTGTGTGTGCATGTTTATGTGGTTTATGAGGACAAATTTGTATAATGACATGGGTATGACATAGGTGTTACAATATAAAGGTGATTTATGGGGACATTTTCAGTGTCCCCGTAATTCAAAAGGCTTAAAAAAAACATACTAAATGGTATTTTTTTGAAAATCTAAAAGTGCACACAGTTTCCTGTAAGGGGTGGGTTTAGGTATAGGGTCAGTGTAGGGCAATACCACATACAGTCTGTACAGTATAAGCACCATTACACCTATGGAGAGTCCCCATAAATCACAAAAAACAATGTGTGTGTGTGTGTATGTGACCCTGGACAACAAAATCAGTAAAGTGTAATTTTTTTTTAACATTTAGATCGCTAAATTATCTGAAAGTTGAATAAATAAAAAAGTTTTCCATTGATGTATGGTGTGTTATTGCAGGACAATATTTGCAGAGATACAACCATTTAAAAATCTGGAATCTGGGGGTGCAAAAAATATCTAAATACTCAGAAAATCACCTTTGATACATATTACTTGTCAAAAATTAACTTTTAATATATTTACGGTAGGAAATTTACTAAATATTTTCATGGAACATGATCTTTACTTATATCCTAATGATTTTTGGCATTTAAAAATATAATAATAATTTTGACCCATACAATGCATTTTTGGCTATTGCTGCAAATATACCTCAGCGACTGGTTTTGTGGTCCAGGGTCACATATAATAGATAGATAGATAGATAGATAGATAGATAGATAGATAGACACACACACATTTTTATGATTAATTGATTTTAAAGGTTTTTTTGTATTAAGTGAACGTTTTGCAAATAACGCATTTCGAGAGGAAAGCGAAACGAATTAATCCTGCACGGCTGGCAGCCCGTCATCCAATCATTCCCTCATTAACTCTCATCCAATCGCTTCATTTCC
>JAUCMR010000016.1:11804912-11820407 GCA_032357425.1 Enteromius argenteus | reverse complement strand
ACCGAGCCGAACACCGAACTCTTGCCCACGCTAGGGTTCAAACCACTAGGGTTCGGGGTTCGCTGTTCTCCCGGCTCACTCCCCTGACAGCACGCCAAACTCGCTAATCATTTATTCTCAATGAGGAAGCGTGAACTCTTGAAGTTCCTTCATCAAACTTATATTAGGTTTGATGAATAGTAATATAGAACGTAGCCAGAATACATTACCTAAAATGAGTAACAGATTACATTACTAGAGATTTTATCATGTAAATAATCCTTTAATTTTCTATAATTTCATATGCAATGGTTCAATATTGATAAAGAGCATACACTGAATTATCAGCTATCAAATTCTACCTATTGTATAAGCGCACAATTTGGAATTCAAAAACTGCTGCCAAGCTCTCCTATAACCCACAGAAATCGATTCTATCTCATCAAGACCTTTAGAATATGTATGTGCTGGCCATCTATATAGTCAGGGCCAAAAGTTGAGAAATGTCTGCACCGTTCCAAACCCTGCCCACACCAGAACCTCAGCCAATTCCCAAGGCCAGGTTTTGGCCTTTATGATGCATTGTTGCACTAAATATTTCCACACACACACAAACTTAGTAAATAATTTTGCTTCAGGACATAAATGCTATAGTACTGACCCAACAACTTGTATTTAATGAAATTTGGGTTATATTTTGTTTTACCTCTCATAAGTTTTTTTTAAGGTTTGAGGGTATGTTATGTAAAGCATGCTGGTATTGATGTAATTTGATAAGCTTTTTCCAACAGACTGCTTTGCACTACAATATGTTGACATCAACAACAGATATAGGAAACATTTCTTCTTACCTCATAAATTCAAAGGACTATTTATATTACTATCCCAAACAGAAATTACTGTTTGAAATTTTTTTTCTGCTTGCAATCTTTTGCCTTGCCCAGAGAAACTTCATATTTGCACATAAGTATTTTGTGTTTCTCTCTAGCAAAATATTTTTTAATTAGGAAAGGTTTGTCAGGCAAAGCTATGGGTTTGTGGGCAAATGGTAATTTAGTGATGGAAATCATGAGGTTGGAGGAAAAAAAACTTTTTTCAATAAAAAAATTAAAAGGTAATAGTGATAATAGGTTAATGTCAGTGATTGACCCACTTGAGCTATAAGAGATTAATTAGACATACACAACATACACAATAATCAAAAATAAATAAATAAATGTTGCTTTTGCTCAGGATTTCACAAGAATAGTTTTGACATGTCATGAAAAAACATCTAAAACACATTTTAAATGAAACAGGTTCTCAAGTTTTCCACAAAAAAATAAATAAAAAAAATCTCAAAACTCATCCACCTTATGGAAGTGATTGTGACTGTGCTTTCTACCTCCATCTGTCAGAGACTCTGTCTGTCTTTAATGTCCATCTGTCTCTCAGTGTCTGTTTATTCTAGTCCTCTGAAGTTTTTTCATGCATAAAGAGGTTTGTAATGCCAACTCAATCCCTTAGAAAAATTTAGTTTGTAGTCACCTAGATCCACCAGAGACACTGCACGAGTGTTTTTAGCTGCAGAAGCACAAACAAAGGGTAGCCTTAAAACATTCCCTATAGAGCTGATCTCTAATGTGCTATGTGCGACAATAATATAATTTTTTGTAAAATACTATTAGGCCCGGTTTCATAGACAGGGCTTAGCCTAAATGAAGATTAGGCCATAGTTCAATAAGAATATTTAATTAAATTTTTATAAGCATGCCTTAGAAAAAAGCATTCCTGGTGTGCATCTTAAAACAAAACTAAGGCACAGACATGTTTTAACATCAGTCAAGTTTCTTTCAGATGGAACAGCTCAGATTTGCATTTTTGTCTATAGGCTTTAGCCTTGTCTGTGAAACCTGGGGTTGGTGTATTATGTATCACTCAAAAATATACTTCTGTAGAACACAAAAATAAACCTTTTGCAAAATGAAAATGGTCACTCTTTTTTGTATAGAGTGAATAAAACTCAAGCTTTCACAAAAGTAGTTCATGCATCTTGTGTTCTGCAGTATCACACAATATCAAAAAACGTAGCATTACATCACTGTTGACCAATGGATCATCTGCAGTGAATGGGTGCCGTCAGAGTCCAAACAGCTGATTACAATAATCCACAAGTAATCCTCATAACTCCAGACCACCAATTAACATCTTGTGAGTGAAAAGTTTTTTGGATTGTTACTGCTTGTAGACAGTACTTCTCTCCTGATTCAGCTAAGACTATTTTTTCAATGGAGAAAGCTAAATTATAGTGGACAGGAAACAACAGTTTAAAGATAAACCGGCTTAATAATGAATTTGTTTTCATTTTGGACATTAATTGATGGATTATTAATCGATGTGATGTTTCTATCAGCTGTTTGGACTCTCATTCTGACGGCACCCATTCACTGCAGAGGATCCGTTGGAGAGTACAGTAAGTGCTGTAAATGTTCCAAATCTATCCCAATAAGGAAAAAACTCTTCTACATTTTGGATTGCCTGAGAGTGAGTGCATTTTCAGCAAACCTTCCTAGGTGAATGATTTCTCAAATCTCACTCCTTTTGTGAGATAAAAAAAATAAATGCCACAGGTTTGGAATGGCATAAGAATTAGTAAACAATAACAGGTCAAATAAAAACATGTAAAAATAAGCAGGTTTCTATTTAATTCTTCAATTAATTTATTTATTCATTCATTCCGTTTATAAAATTGCATGCTTTAACCAAGCTTTTCCCTGCAGAGAAAATATATGGAGTGGAGGATTGTGGGTCTCTCAATGTGGCCCTAAAACATTTTCTAATCCACTTTTATTCCTCACCAAGGTCTATTAATCTGGGGAGCAGATACTTATCCTGCTCTGATTTATCCGCTTATAAATGAGCTGACATATGGATGAGATTAAGCATTGGCATGGTGTAAGGTTTATAGTTAAGGTTTATGATTTAAGCCGGGCCTATGAGATTCCAGTGGCGTAATGAGAGTCCACTGGTGTAATGTGAAGCTCAGCCCAGTGGATTTTAGCCTTCAGGCCTGAAAGAGAAGGGAAAAAAAGAAAGAAATAAAAAGCCAAAGTTTTAATGAGCTCGTGCAATTTATTTAAAACACGGGATTTACTAATTCCATAGATTATATTTTTCCAACCACACACAACTGAGCGCATAAAAAACACCCTCCGGGTCGGTGAACTTCACCTTTAAACCAGGCCATAGTGTGCAGTAATGATCTTCATATGGTTACATAATTTATATCATCAGTTCTCACTAAAATCGCTTTACTTTCTCGCCTCCACTGCTTTCATTTATTTCTTTTACAATATTAAAGAGGCAAGAATACTTTAATTAAGAGCAAAAGAGACACACGATAGCAAACTCTGTGATCGAGCAACTCTCTCTGCGAACCAACAATATATTTATTATGACAGTTGGCCTGTTTAACTAATGCAAATTCTAAAGCTCTTCACATCATTGGGCCGTAGCCTGGGAACGGAATCCTGTCAGCCGGTGCATTCAAACAAACGAATCATCCAATTACACAAGCCAAATGAGACAAATACCTCCAAACTCACTGGTGGACACAGTGGTGACAGTGTCAAGACTTCCCACTTAATCATCAGTGCGTTTCTTAGTCAGAAGTCAGAGCCTTACTTGAGGCACAAAACAATCTATTTATTCATGTTTTTCCTTTTTTTTTTTTAAACTCCCCAGCACTGCCTTCCTATTCCATTTTCACTTTGAACCAGCAAAGAGTAAACAGGCTCTCAAGGTTCCGGAAATAATCTGGATTAATATGGATGAGACATCTCATTAACAGCAAAAGATGGGGGGAACATTAAAGCCGGTCTGCAAAAAAACAGTGGTGCAATATCTCTTCCTTTAAGTGCGGTATATGACAGCAAGACTGCTTTGTAATTGAAGCCTCTCTGAGAAATCCTGAATGTTCTTAAAAATACGAAGAAGAAAAAAAACATGCAGAGAGAGGGGGCTACTTAATTTCTTACAAATGTTCCACTTTACTGTGGTCACATTGAAGCCATTCAAGACGTCCTTTAGCGGCAGACTAATAACTCAGGTCTGCGGTCTTCGTAAATTGTTGACGACACCGAGTGGAATTGCTGTCTATCGTGAAAAGCATGAGAGGTACATGAAGGATAAATGAATAAGCAGCTATTTATATGCATCAGGGGTGAACAGGAGAGAGTGTATTTGTCATTCAGTGCTGATTGTCCGGGCCAGACGCTAAGACAATATGCACCGATGTCTGTAGAGTTTATTGCAGGAGAAAACGATAAATTAGAAGGTGCTGGTTTTGTCTGTGTGTGTGTGTGTGTATGATGGATAATGTACCCAACTGCAGCAACTCAGACATGTTTCAATGCTGGACATTTAAGACATAAACTAAACACAATTTATACAGCGACAGACAACTGGCAGACATTTATCTGTTATCATTTTAACCTTACATTCGGTTAAACTAATAAAGAAAAGTGTTAAGTATTTACTTAATTCTTGTGCCGTTTTTTGTTGTTTTTTTTTACTTCAAGGAAGCCAGTTATGCACATTATTACAATACTGTATGTAAAAAATGTCTCAGGTATGTGTCTGTGAACTGATCATTTATTATCATTTGTGATATGATGCATTTTAAACCATATTAGGTTCAACTTCTGATATATGGTTATCTAAACACACATATCCAAAGCAAGGGGTGGTAATATCATAATAAGATCACCTACATCACCGGGGGATCGAAATCTGAGCGGCTCGTTCTTCATGTTTGCAGAGAAATGCTCACAAATGAATAAATTTCATTAAGTACTCTGTAGTTATTTTACGTTGTCTGTGGTATACCGATTATAGCACTTGAACATGGAAAAAAAGGCAGATTTTCATAATACATCACCTTTAAAAAATGTAAATCACTGACACGATGACCTAAATGCATCTCCTTTATGTTTTTAATTTGTGATTAATTTAATTTTAAAAAGCCTAATATGATGAATTTCTTTCTTTAAAACAACAAGCAATAGGTTTAAAAAAAAAAAAAAAAAAAAAAAACATTGATATAAATTAATATTTTAGGATATTTGGAAGAAAAAGTAAAAACAAAAAGATTAAACCGTATACACACACAGCATGTGATGAAAATATTCTTTTTACTTGATAATTATACAAGAATCATTAAATCATTTATTGAAAATGGTACAAAAGGTGCCAAAACCATATGGAAAAATATTATAAACATAAAAAGTACATGCACCATTTTTCATAAAATCCATTTTAATCTAATAAGCATTGGGTCCTGATCACATGAAAATCATTATGGGATGTTTGAGATTTCTTTTAGCACTTCCACTATTGTTTTGTTTTGTTTTTCCCCCCTTTGCACATATGAAGTCCCTTCTAGGTTTATCATTTTCTGGCGCATCTGCAGACAGTTTATTTCCCCCCAGGCTGTAAAAAAAACACGCACACACACTGAAGCCCATACACACACTGTCTTATTTTATAAAGCTGACATTCCAATAGGGACTGCCGTCCTTTTCACAGAGTATGAGAGACAAGTATTTTATTGTCAGAAGAAAACATTACCTCATCGTCACCTTACCAACAATTGGCATGTTGTTTGAGCGATGCTCATTGTCAAGGTTAATCGAAACGGACAGTCTTATAAAGATTTAACGCAGCAAAACAAGAGCATAGCTATCCATCTGGCTGCCGAGGGAGAATAGAAATGATTAATGATTAGGAAACGTTATATATAGCTATAAAGTGAGTTCATACCTATCGATGAACAACTATAGAGAGACTCAGTAAGCAATTACTGGAAAATAGATCACTATTTAGCTTTTACTCCAGTGGCACATGTCTAGTTCTTAAGAGAAAGAAATGAAAATCAAACAACTTCAGGCAATCTTATGACACATTTTTCTAAATTAATTGGGTCTGACAGACTAGGTGTCACAACAGCCTAAGAATGGAAAATTACAATTCCCTTCACGACACATCTGTAATTTAGCCTATTTAGAAATATTATCATGTTCATGACTACTCGTGACACATTAGTAGTAATGATGGTAATAATTACTGATTCTTGATAACAAGTTTTGTTTCCAGTTAAATATTAATAAAAATGAACAATTATAAAACCATGTAGTCTACAAGCCATGTAGCCTCTGAGTACTTTCTAAAGAGAGATATTTCATATGAGATTAACTGAAAAAATAACAGTAGCAATCTATTATCCCCTATATGAGTTTATTAGTATGTATGATTACTATACTGTACATGTAATGTATATATTAGAGTACTATAAATGAATTATGCAGTGACTCTGCATCTGTCTGCAAGCTGTCAGTGATGCTAGATAGAGCTGTGTTTACTGGAATGAGGAATGCATGAAGCACATCATAATTACTAGCTTAATTTTAAACCACACGGCCATCAGTTGGGTAAAAACTGATTCAGATGTTGACACAAGTCATATATATCATATATAGCCGCTTTGGCTAATTATGTCAACCAAAGCACAGAATTTATTATTAATACAACTGTCGGTACAGCTTTTGGGTTTGTGATGGTATGGTTCATATTTTTTATTCCTAAATGGGAAAAAATACCAGAATTGAAAAAGTGGGCGGCCACTGTTGCTATCTTTATAGGCCAATTCACACCGCACAGAAAAATGCCAACAGACTAGTTGGCTCAAGTTGGCTGTTGTCTTTAGAATCTTATGAAAAATAAGAGTCATGTTCACACTTCACCAACAGACACTGACCAACTGTCACTGACTGGGAAAAAAATGGATGATCCTATACTCACAATCCAAATTTTACTCTTATTAATGTATTTGTGTGTCATTATTCACATGAAAAGACGGTAATTAAACAAAAGGGGCTGTTGGTGAAGCCGTGGTTGCTGTCATTTAAATGAAAACAAACTCTAACCAACTCCAACCAACATCTGACAGGGGTACCACACTGATCCAATAGACTAGTCTGGCGTTTGTCTGTGCGGTGTGAATTGGCCTTAACAGTCAGTCCTTGTGCTCTTCTCTGATTGGTCAACACAATTCCACAAACTGTATGGTGATGTCAGATAGAGTGTTATTCTTTAAGCTTTTAAAAAGACACTTTTCACTATGAAAACTCAGAGGTAAGTACAGCTTGACATGAGCAAAGCTTTCTAAACAGAAATATTTTTACATTAGGCAGTCGACATTATTTCCCCCAGCTGAGGCATCAATAAGGATTCAGCAACAGTTGCTGTTTAAAATGGCTTTAAATTTATTTATTGCCACCTAGTGGGCACTACAGTCCTAAATCCATATCTAGTGCCCACATCTCCACTATAACAAGAATTCTTATACTCTATGGCTCGGACTACAGGAGTTTTTAAATCATAACCATTTATGAAATTGTACCAAATTGAAATTGATTTACAGACATTAAAAACTGTTTACCATTGCTTAGCCACACCATCAGCGCTAGGAGCTAGCAGCTTTTTTTACACTCAACCCAGTAAGTTCAAAATCGAGGTGATATCTGCCCAGCTTTTTTTCTTAGACCTTGCCAAGTGTGCCGCACACGTCATGAAAAATGAAGCCAAAACATTTTGATGGTCATCTAGTGACCTTCTCAATATAAATGAATGGGATGTGAGCCAAACTAAAAATCTAAATGTCAAAAACAGTTTTTTTCTAAAGATGGTTTTTGTCTTTTTAGGTAGTTTCATCACTCTGATGTGTTTAAACATCATGATCGTGAGTTTGCGAACTTGCGGGGTTTTAGATGGACTTCATATTGCAGCTTCAGCTAATGATAACTGTACAAATTACATTATAAGCACAAGATTACAGCAACCATACATGGGATAGTTTATCGATTTAAATCCTAAATATCAAACATTCTATTGTATTATAAGGTGTGTCTGAACAGATCGGGAGGGTTAAGATCTTACTGGGCTGAACATTGTAAACCACCAAGGTCCTATACAAGATAAATCGGCCTAAAGCTCCTTTAGTCTGAGCCTGGTTTTTAAATGCATTTATAAGGACAAAAACACTATTTCTCCCCACACAGTAATAACACACACACATAAAGATGGCAGAATTTGCAGTATACTCTTAAAGGAGAGCTCGGCCCATTGCCAACAGGTGTATATGTCACAGTGACCTTTTCCTAAGCACATCTCAAGAGCGGCCGTGAATCAGCACCCCAGCCCTCTACATTATTTAAGTGACTTCTCTAACAGTACACTAACAGAAGCGCTCTTACAGAAGAATAATAGCAGCGAATGTATTAAAGTTTCAGCCCGCTTAGAGAATTGAGAACTTGTCTGCACTCTGTTTGTAAGAGGAGAGCAGGTCTTGGGATGTAAAATGCATTTATTTCCTGGCCTGTTTGAATTCATTGGGAGTAGCCCGTGTAGGAAAGGGCCGGTCTGCATGTGCAGTAAATCGTAAGTTAGTTGCTTTTTATTACCAATTCTGCAAGCGCAGTGAATAAACACGTCCATCTAGTGCATATTTCCCCACAAAAAAAATAAATAAATAAATGGAAGAACAGTACAATGGGATGAAAAAGCATGTTATGTGCAAACAGTCCATAAACAGTGTTGCATTAAAGCAATAGTTGACCCATAATGGGTGCCATCAGAATGAGAGTTTAACATCTGATAAAAATGTCACAATCCACAAGCAATGCAAAACACTGCATGTTTGTAAATGAATTATATTTGATATTATCAAATATAAAATATCGAAATATCAGTTTTAAGCTTATGATCAGGGTTAGGTGCTTCTACACCCTTGTTAATCAGCTATACTTTCCCAACAATTTTAGGCATAAATTTTGGGTAGGGGTAGGTTTAGGGGTAAGGATTGGGATAAGTTTATATTTTTAGACAGTAATGTTGATCCAGGGTCATGTCTTACTTGGCAAAATCACGGCGACCATCTGAGCAGATCGGGTGGCTTAACATTAGATTTTAAAACACCTTGCATTACCAGATGATCTGGGCTGAACATCGTCAACGACCAAGTCCGATACAAGATAAATCGGCCTAAAACTACTGTAGTCTGAAGCTGGTTTAAAATGCATTTATGAAGACACAAATATTGTTTGAAAACACTGATCCTCTGCAGTGAATGGGTGCTGTTAGCATGAGAGTTCAAGCATCTGTTGAAAGCGTCATAATAATCCACAAGCAATGCAAAACACTGCATGTTTGTAAATAAATCCATCATTAAGACATTTTTTTTTACTTCAAACCATTGATTGCAGCTAAGATATGAGTTCCCCATCCATAATATTGTTTTTTAGTGAAATGATCATCACATCTGAATTAGGAGAGGAATATACCCAGATTAAGCACTATTTACATGAAACAGCCCAAAATAAACAAACATGTGGGTGGATTTGGACTTTTTTACTTATGCATTTGTATGAATTACTCAAATTTTGTCCCGAAGCAGTTTTGTAAAGTTAAAACGTTTTGGTTAAACTATTCTTTTCTTTTTAAATGTCTTTCAGAAGCACTGCAAACTCGACTGGAAGCCTGGAGCTCCAGGGACTACAGCAGATGGCTTTCACAGAGCATCCAACGCCTGCCACAGTCCAGGCAAACCAGCCTGAGGAAAAGAGCCCAAACAAGAGAAAAGGGAAAAAGACAGACAGCGGTGCCCCAAAGACGAGCAAGAAGAATGACACCCGAAGAAAAGATGGATTGCTGGATGACTGTGCGGGAGCAAATAATGAACGAAGCCCCTTTCCTGCGCCCCCTCGCATTTCTTTAAGAGACTTGATGGAGGCTGAGACAAAGTTAGTGTTCGGTGACGAACAGGACATTACCCACAAGTCCCTGGCCTCCACCGCCACACAATTAATGTGTCAAGCGGCTGAAATAGGAGGGCCTCCGAGTGGACCTAATCTCAGCTTTCTGCCTCAAATTGACAAATGGCTCGATGTAGCTTTACAGGACGCCAACTCGTACTACCAACAGAAGAAATATGCCACTGCAGCCAGCCGTTTCACTGCTGCACTAGAGGTATTCGATATTCAAATTATACCACAGACTGCCCATCCTACAGACGTTTATCTGTGCATTTAATACACTTACGCACTAGATTGTTTGAAAATGTGCGTGCACATGCACTCTTATGAGGATCTTAAGGCGTTCAAAGTCGTTTTACATGCAGTTGCTATAGAAGCTGTTTGGATGTTCAGGGTGGTTTAAAGAAAAGAAAAAAGCCCATCCAAGTATAAGGCCCCGCTTACACTAGTGCGTTTTAGTTTTAAAACGCATACGTTTTGCTATGGTTACGCCTATACACTACTCCGGGGGAGACTTTTGAAAATGCTACAGCCCCCGTCTTAGTTTGAAAACACCGGGGTTAACAAACCATATGACTAAAGGTATCGTTCATAGGGCAAATTAAGCAATTTATGCATTCTTTTAATATTTAATGTCGACACATTATCTTAGATATTTTTTGTCTTGTTTTCAGCCAAAATATCTTAACATGCTTAAATCAAGAAGGATTTTTTAGACCAAAAAAAATTATAGTCTTGTTTTCTAAAAAAACTCAAGTTTTTTTCTTAGAACAAGCAAAATAATTGAAGAGCTTTATTTACTGTTTAGAGCTCAGAGGCTCTAAAAAACAATTCTGACCTGGTATCACTATTACCTGAATCCCACATTAACAGACTTTGACCATGTTTAAGTGGATCTGTACTGTAGATTCACCATCAACATTTGAGATGTTTTTTTGTTTTTTCATTTCTCTCAACTGAGATTAATAATATAATTTTAACGCCATAATGTCATAACATAATAATGTCTTACAATACATGAGGTCAAATGAGAAAAAGGTCTTTGAGAGCATGTTTATATGTTTATACACAAGAGAACATTTTCCTTTTAATTAAGCTGTATGTTTATTGCTGAGCTGACAGTACATTCAAAAACACCCAGTGCTCAAGGTGAAATTCTTTATATTGTTTGGCTTTCTTATTGCATTACTCGGTTTGGGTTACAGAAATGCATCAAGCTGATTCTTGTAATGTGACAGTAATGTTTGTTTGTGCAAACAGCCCTCAAATGGACTAACTTTCATTCATTGCCATTCATTTAAAAATAGCATATTAATCAGGTTTTATTGTGACAATTGATCAACTATGTAATAACCAGGATTATTTTGGTCAACATTTAAATTAATGCTGTCTACCTTGGATTTCTCTCACCTTTTCTCTCTCAGCTGTGTTCCAAAGGCTCTGTGTTTGAGAAACCTTTTAAAGCTGGTTATGAAGACATATGTAAAGTCACCAGCTTCGTTGAGTCCAGAGTAGTCGCCTGCTATCTCAGAATGAAAAGGCCTGACCCAGCATTGCTGCATTCCTACAGGTAAATGACACACAGAACACACAGCACATACCATGAGAATTCTCAGACCCTTAAAAAAACGACTGCTAGTTATTATTTATTACTGTCATTTATAAAATCATTGCAATTAACAAGTTTGGGGTCAGTAAGAATTGGGTTTTTTTTAAGTGAAAACGTTAATGTAAAAAAAAAAGAAAAAAAAAAAAGAGCTTTGTATACATCAAAAAAGTGAAAAAAAAAGCATGACATTGACATTCTTGAGCAGAAAATCAGCTTATTAAAATGAAGGATCATGTGACACTTAAGGCTGGAGTAATGGCTGTTGAAAATTCAGCTTTACATCAATGAAGTAAAAAGGTTCTTTAAACCGCAATAATAATTCACCATGTTACTGTTTTAATATGTTTTTCTAATAAATGTTGCCTTGGTGAGCATAAAAATATCTTATAAAAGTAGAGTAAGTGTATAAATTGATCTATTTCTACCATAGTAGTCTTAATTTATTAAAATACAGTAGTTTTCTAAAAACTCTACAAAAATACAATAATTAGGAATCCACCATTTCTAAAACAGATAAACTCCTTTGTTAATTCTAAAACGTAATGTTAGACCTACTAACGGAGGCTTGAGCCGTTGAGATAGAGAGAGGGAGAGAGTCTGTGCATCTTTCAAAAGTATTCGACTAATAGTGAAACATTTAAGTTCGTTTTCTTCACTAACAGAGCCATTGTTACCTCACTTGTGAGAAGTCAAGACATGTATATGGGTCATTCCTGGTATCCGATAACATTTTGTAACAAAGTTACATGTTTTTCATGTTTTTAGCATTTACCAAAATAGTGACATGTTTAAATATATGGAATTTATTGCGTAGCTTATCAGTGATCTACGGCTCTGTGTATTAACTGGCGGTCCGTTTAAAAACAGCTGATGGAGATTCAAAGAACCGGCTTTACTGACGAAATGCGCAAATATATCTATATATATCTCGCAGCCCTAGGAATGACCCATATATATCTATGGTTGTAAGACCTTTGAAATAATAGAAACCTTTTGGCGAAGTGATATGGTACTGTAATGCGGTCAAAGAGCTGCCTGGAACTACATTCGCTGTGCGGTTCTCTGAAAATAATTGCACAGTTTAGGATGTTCGTCAGCCAATCAGATTTAATCATTCAACTTAAATTTTTTAGCACAAAAACTTAAAAATAGACAATTACAACCAGCATACAGTGGGTCTGTAAACGCAAAAGTGGCCCTGACAGTTTCACCTAGGTTCAATCAGCAATGTCCACAAATGATCCGCAACGCTCAAAGTAGATGGATGTTGATTGGTGTTTTTGAGTGTAGTGTGACAACAGTCATTTTTTAAGTGGACGGTGAGAGTAATGCCTCCTGACCCCCAGTTAACCGTGTCTGCTGTATCCAGTTAGTCATGGCCCTGTGCTGTTCTCCTTTGCTCCTCCATTAGTGAGAGAAAGAGAGAGAGTTTGCGGTTCCTCTGAGCCATAACTCATCCTGACTGCATTGTACCCTTGAAAAGTTCTGAACAGCTTAAGAAATGAAATGCAAGCCTTTGCTGCTCCCTCTGCAGACTAGGGGATGAAGGGAACGAGCAAAGCAAACTAACGTAATACTACAGACTTGTAACTACATTAAAAGTGTAGTTAAAGTCAATGTGAAATCAAAACTCAGTCAAACAATGCAGTGTGTAGCTAGGGATTCATTATGTTCCACTTTTATATATGTATGTAATGCCCAGTTTCAACCATCAAATCATCTTCAATTCACGTTTTTTGTTTTGTTTTGTTTTTTATGTATCTTAAAGGTATAGTCCACCCAAAAAATAAAATGTTTTCACCCTCACACTCTTAAAAATAAACTTAAGAGGAAGACCATTTGACCATTCAGTCAAAGGTTCTTTAAAGAACCATCTCTTTCATACCTTATTTTATAATCTGAAGAACCTTCTTTCACCACAAAGAACCTTTTGTGAAACAGAAAGGTTCTTCAAATGTTAAAGGTTCTTTATGGAACCATTTATGCAAAAAGGTTCTTCTATGGCATCGTGAAGCACCTTTTTTTTTTTTAAGAGTGCAGGCCATTCAAGATGTAGATAAGTTTATGTCTTCATCTAAATAGATTTTGAGAAATGCAGCATTATATCACTTGCTCACAAAAATCCACGACTTCAGTACATAAATTAACATCTTGTGAAGTGAAAAGTCTGGTGTTTATCAGAAACAAATCCATCATTAAGGTGTTTATTATGCAATACTTTGCGAAAAAGTCATCTCAGCTGAATCTGGGAGAAATATGTACAGATCATGCACTAAAAACAAGCTAAAACAGTTTTAAAACAAATGTGTTGGTGGATCTTGATGTGAGAGGACAACAGGGAATAGACTTTTAAGAAGAATTATGGATTATGGACTATATTTTGGACAGAAGCAATGGTTTAAAGGTGATCTGTTACGCCCCTTTTTACAAGATGTAAAGCAAGTCTTTAATGTCCAGAGTGTGTATGTTAAGTTTTAGCTTAAAATACCACACAGATCATTTTTATAGCTTGTTAAAATTGCCACTTTTAAGTTATGAGCCAAAATGAATCTTTTTCATGTTTGGTGAAGTTAAGGGATGTTTGTAAACATAGTTTCGGGAGGACCACGCACGAACGCTAGCCACAGCTGTCTCTGATTACTTCCAATCAGCCTATTAAGCATTATCCAATCCGGCTCGTCTGCCTTAAATATCCTCGATTACTACCCCTTCCTCATCTAGCTTCGCATCCCTCTGCCTCCCCTTCTCCGCACCTTCCACGGGAGGCAAGAGGGGTCCGAGCCTGGCCCCGAGCTCTACCCTCGCTAGGGGTACAGCCAGTAGGGCTCGGAACCCGCTATACATATTTACTACGAGGAAGTGCGAACTCGTGAAATACAAATTAACTTGTGCTCCCTGCCCCCTTTTCAAAAGAGGACAGAGTTTCAAGAGCTTACAAAAACAAGACAATCTCACACTCTGAAAATGTCAGAAACTCTCAGTAGCAGTGTTCAGCCTCATGTTTGAACCGAAATAAGGTTTTAAAAAAAGTCACTAATCTGATTGTACTGTGCATAATAAATGTGTGTTTATGATAAAAATAACGACATAGCTGGTCTCATGGTGCCATCGTGTGCTATCACAAACATTAAAAGTTGCTTTTTAAGGCATTAAGTAGTAATTAAGCACATATCAATGCCTTTTTCTACATGAACTACCCAATTTAACAACTATATTAATAAGCAACAAATTAGTAATTTATTGAAGGAAAAAATCATAGTTAATAGTGAATAAGTGTTCCCTATTCTAAACTATTACCAATGTTTTTAAAATACTGTATAAGTCACTATATGTTGGATTTGAACTCTCATTCTGACGGCACCCATTCACTACAAAGGATTCATTCATGTGCAAGCGGTGTACAGATCTGTTCAGATAAAGAGAAAAAAACCCGCAGCTACATCTTAGATGACCTGAGGGTGCATTTTCAGTAAACTTTCATTTTGGGGTGAAGTATTGCTTTAAAATTATTTCTAAAAATAATGCACAACACAAAATCCTGCAACAGTAATAGAAAAACATGCTATAACATGTAACGTCTGCAGATCTTGTCAGCTCGTGTCCCATCTGTCAGTGTTGTAGCTAGCAGTGTGCTACTTAATATTGAAAAAACATACACTATAAAAGTGTGAAAAAATATAAATATAGAAAATGCTTTTCTGTGAGAGAGCACTGGGAATATTAAAAATAAACCTGACACTCAAGACAGTCTGAAAATCATATGCAGGGAAGCTGGGGAGGAAAATTATACATAAAGCAAAAGAACACATATGTTCTGCATATATATGTGACCCTGGACAACAAAACCAGTCATAAGTGTTAATTTTCCAAAATTGAGATCTATACATGATCTGAAAGCTGAATAAATAAGCTTCCCATTGATGTATGATTTGTTAGGATAGGGCAATATTTGACTATATGAAAATCTGGAATCTGAGGGTATAGAAAAATCTAAATGCTGAGAAAATTACCTTTAAAGTTCTCACATGAAGATCTAATCAATGCATATTACTAATCAAA
>JAUCMR010000016.1:11779309-11792467 GCA_032357425.1 Enteromius argenteus | reverse complement strand
GTGCACTTGGATGGGTTAAACGCAGAGCACAAATTCCTAGTATGGGAAACCATACCTGGCCACAAGTCATGTCCTTTTCCTTTAACTATTAAATAACTTCTCAACTAATATCACATGTATGCTTTGATGAGAATAATCCCACAATGCATACCATCAAGCAAATTCATTTAATAACATTAATTCGAAAAAGAAAAGTTATGTAAAAACAGAGTATATCAACATTTTTTAGACTCTATGGTATCAATAAGCTTCTGCTATACTATATAGTACTGTCCTATAGCAAAGTATGGTAGAAGCTATTTCTAATCTCTCACACCTATAATCTTGTTTGTAGTATATTATATACATACCTCTAGTAAACATAACATTTTAGTATATTATATTAAATATTACAAATATTGTGTAAAAAGGAATCAGATCAATATTGTTTTGTCCTCTCGTGGAACACCTTCATCTTTTGTACTTCATTTCCTCACAGTTTCCACAGACAATATTGCACTGGAAGTTGGGTGCTTAGGCTAAATGTGAAAGCAATCACGCTGTCCATTTCACTTGCTACTGTACGTAGGCAGTAGAGAGCAAGGCTAGGTTTCAGAACATTGTGTCCTGATGCAAATTTTGTTTGTTTGGTTGTTTTTTGGGGATGAGGGAGGGGTGTGAAATGCATAAACAGTCTGATTTGTCAAGCTTGGACATGGGGTTTGAGAGGAATGAGAGAGCACTGAACCAAACCTCACGCCGCCGAGCCAAGAATGCGCTAAGTGCTGACGCTACAGGAAAACAATGCAGATTGCCTGATGCCAATCTCCAGTTTTTGCCTCACCGTGTGAATTAGAGGACATGCTGCTATTCACAGGCAAAATACTCCTGCATATTTTAGCGCCGCTGTTCAGCAGGAATGTGGCCTTCTAAAAGCTCAGCGTTCCAGTGAAGGAGCTGTTAGAACACATAGGCGCTCACAAACTATCGCCCCGGGCTCGAGGGCACACAGCGGCCAGTCAGACAGGCCGTGCCCCTGTTTGCCAAGGGCAACAACTGGGTCTTTACCCCCCAACACTTCTCACGTTTAAGGATGTAATGGCCTGTCGGAGTCGTAGGCCTCACATAGCAGCCCTAATGGCGTGTTTCTCTCTGTGGCAGCCACCAAGGGCCTCTGCTGCCAGACTTGTTATTATCTTGATATGAAGTGCCCTGCTTAGAAATCTCTCCACTCGCTTTCCATCCTTCTATACCCCTGTTTCTTTGCTTTCATTTTTTCGTATCCCTTTGGCATACATCTTATTGTTTGACACCCCCGTGTGGCCAAAGCCGGTGAAATAACAAGGACTTTGAAATTACCTCGACTCCCGGCCTACACACTGAATGTAACTTTGTCATCGATGCCTGCTAGTGGACATAAAAGTGATTTATGTGACAGGCACAAACATTGACAGCTGGGAAGTAAAGCAGGGCTACGAGCAGAGTTTGAGAATGCAATACACTACAGTTGTACACTGCTTTTATATATATATATATATATATATATATAGATGTTTACTAAAGCTTGAGAACTCAACTCAAAGTCTGATCGGGTCATTTCTTCTATAAAATTTCATGTCCCTGTGATGTGTTAATACTGTAGTACTTTGTCTTGTATACACTCAGAGCCTGTGACACTATTATACTGGATCGTTTAGAATTATTATTATTTTTAATACTCCTCCTATTCTTCCATATACTTTAATATAATGTACTTTATAGTGGATATTTTATTTTTCAATGATTTCTTTCTTTCAGCTTCTTCTCTCTTTAATGAGACACCTTTTTTTTCTTTTTTCTTTTTTTTACAGTTTTGTTTTAGAAATCATGGACAGATGTATAGGGGTGAGCGATATGACCAAAATCTGACATTACAATATGATTAATTAGACAAATTAAATCTTGTCACCAGTGTCAATATCACAAAAAAACTAATACTTTATTTAAAAAGAGTTAAACTGACTGAAGACAAGTGATTGAATAAGTAAATAATTGCAAGCAAAATACTACAGTAGAATAAATATGAAATGCTCCATACATTGCATAAAGCAATCAAATGTATAAAAAAAAGCATATTCTTCACTGTGTAAATATATTTCTACTTATTAAAATGACAAAAATTAATGACAAAAATTATTTAGTCTAGAGCAGAGAAAGATTTTCTCTCTTAATTATCATGACAGACAAGACCTATGAAGCAGCACAAATTATATATATATATATATATATATATATATATATATATAATCCCACAAGGCTGTCTGCTCTGATGCAACCTTATGATTTTTTTAAGCTACAGAGTATAAAGGTCCCTTATCAAAGGAATGGCAACAGTTCTCCGTCCTGTTACCTCAGATACCGGTGAAAGCGATTAAATGGTTAATTCACAAATCCAGCATGCTTCTTTTCAAAGCAAAAAGATGGTGTCATGCATTGATCTCATGACAGGGTTTAAATGGCATTTAAAGGGCGATCCAGGCCTGTTCTGGGGGAGAGAAAGATAAGTGCTGCTTGTGCTCTGTAATAATGACACACACACACACTAGCATCCAGTTTCTGCGTGTCGGGTCTCTAGTCAAGCTCACCGTGCCGCTCAGCGCCACATCATACACAGACAAAAACAATTAGCATTTAATTTGATGCTTGGGTAAGAAAACAAGGGATGAGTGACACGCCATGTCTCAGCTCTCATCCGAAAACCATCCCATTTCAAAAAGAGAAAGCGACGTTACACACCAGGAACTCCTCTCAGACCGAGCAGCATCGCGTCACAGGAATCTGCATGCGTGACTGCTGCTTCAAAGCTGCAAAAATGGCACCTGAACAGATGCAGAAGCAGAAACAGACCGAGAAACACTTAACCAGCCCTGCTGCGTCCTTAACTGTAAATGTCATGTTTACCCACAAACAACATTTCAACCCCTGAGGGGACAAGTAGGTGCTGTAGTTAATTATTTGTAAACATTTAATTGCCATTTACACCCCAGAGAATTGCTCCGTTCACCCCAGCAGGACACTTGCACATCCTCATCAAGCATTAATCAAGCAAGCTAAATGAGGCCTCCCCATGATTCCCGACTCAGTGCTGTCGAGACAGGGGGTGATGCTGGATTGTTGCTCATCGATAGCTTGAAGAAAGCAAAACCATACGATTGCTGTCTGGAAACACTCTAGATCAACAGATCACCTAGAGGTTTGGAGTTTAGTGATGTCACAAAGATTTTGTGCTTTGTTTATGGCAGGATTTAGTACGTAGAACTCCTGGACGACAATGGAGTACACTTCAACTTTAATGCATCAATTTTTAGTCCATTTATATATTTTTTTCCAGTTTATTCGTCTTAATGGAAATGGGAGGTCAAAGAAATGGTGAAGATTATTAAATGTTTTTTGAAAAAAGTATCTTATTCTCACCAAGGCCAAAAAAAATAGTACTTTTGGAAAATATTATTACAATTTAAATTACAATATTTTTTTTATTTTATTTAAAAAATGTCATTTATTCCTGTGATTGCAAAGCTGTTTTTATTCATGATTATTAATGCATCTGTGCTGTATAAATATTTCTTTCAAGAAAAAATACCTTAATGACCCCAGATGTTAGAGTATACAGTATACTGCAAGATTACCAAAAAAAAAAAAAAAAAAAAAACATTGGCAGCTGTAGTTGCCAGAATAATTTTGTAAAAAATAACATATACTGACAAGTACATAATATAATGCAAATGATAAAAGAGAAAACATAGGAAGAATCAAAGTTTAGCACAAGTAGTTTTCCCACAAGTTTGTACTAACATACAGAAAGTGCACAGATTCATTCACTCAAACACAAGACAAAAGACATTATACTTTAATGAAACAACAGAAAATGTATACTATAAAACCCTAATGCTGATAACAATTAAGCAAAATACTTTCGAATGTGAAAGTGTTACATCTGAAAACTAAACAGTAACTGCATTTTAGATCTTAACTTACTGTTAACCTATTAACAGTTTGTTTTTTGTTTTGTTTTTTACAGTATTTTACAGTTAAAACACTCATTTCTTTACAGTGAGGAGAATTAACGCTGTTCTGAATATCTTTATCATCCAAAACCAAACATAGCTTCTAGTCTCTGGAGATGAGCCACATCTTGGGTCATTAGATGACTCAGTCATGACAAACACAGCAGCTGTTTCCCAGAACAAAACCAACTCTAGAGTCTCTTCACTCAACCACCCACAAATATGTAAAGAGATCCATAGATCTGATGAAGAAGATGAAGCATTGTAAGCAACATGATCAGACAACGCTAGTGACAACTGATAAATTTCTCACGTGGGGTTAGCCATCATTAATGAGCTAAAAGATCAGAACCAGACTAATTGCAATCACACTGATTAGTGTAAAGATCAGAAATGGACTAATTGCAAGGGTTATCGTCAGGTCATCTGTATAGGTTGTAGGTTCGCTCTGTGGAGGAGGTCAAGGAGCAGAATACACAAAAATGTAAAATTCACAGCATTCTCAAATCAGATTTGATTGATATCATGGGAGAATTACAAGTGCCTTTTTTTCATTTCCTGCGTTGTGTAATAAAAGTGTGTGTTAATTTTGCCTAGTGAAATGTACCCTTTTATTCTTGTGGGGGAAAAAACAAGTCATTTGATTCAAGCAGGCCAGATAATTTAATCAGCTTAGTTTATCAAAATGTGTTCTGGGGAATAACGCCTAGTCATGTACTTCCCAGTGCATTTGTGAATTCGGAGGGGTCTTAATTATGTTTCATAGCACAAGGTGATGAGGAAGGTAATATTTCATCCTTAACACTACTCTGCTGTTTTTTAACGTGTCTCCAGAGTTTTGCATGCAATGCGTAACTGCATCATCAATTTGAAGTTCACACATGCATATGCATGTTCATCTGATGCTCCTTACTTCACTATATGACTTTTCTGATACTTCTATGTCCTTGCCTTAGCAAGAAGACTTTGTGTATTCAGTTACAAAGACACCACTAATGTTATTATTAATAGGACAATATGAACATGAGAATAAGCACCACAGTATGGCATGACAAGACTGCTTTTGTTTCAAGTAATCACAGACATGAATGATATTCAGACCAATGGTTTTATATAAGTCAAATAAACATGTAAAATATGCATAGATACCAATTGGTTTAAGTATTTAAGCACTCTTGAATCATTTGATTGAATTGTTCACTCATAAAGTCAGTCATTTGTTGTCACTTACTAGCATAAGTAATAAAAAAATATAACACTGGACAACATTTAATTAATGTATTGTTTTCTTATTTGATAGAAAAACATGTTTTTTGCATAAGGGTCTAAAAAGAGTTACGGCAACAATGACTTCATTTCAATTTTTAATTATGTAATTTAATTTGTATGTATTTATAGATTTTAATGCTTTATGATAATCATTTTATTTCAACCAGAACTGCAGGAAACATACAATAGACTACAAAAACGTATATTTAATAAACTGTTTGTTAAACAATAAACTGTCAGATTAATATAATATAATACATAAAAGTATGAAAGTTTTTTCATTGTTATTTTGACTCGTTTGATCAGCCTGAACTTGAAAGGCAATTTTCTTTCAACACAAAACTGAAAAAATAATTGCAAAAGAAAACATTTCTATTTTGCATACATTTCTACAGTATATGCATTTATTTATTTCTATATGTAGATTATATTTTAACATTATTTTATCAATTTTTTGTTTACTGTATATTGTGACGATCTATGTAGAATACTCTCATTTAGAATGTTTGTCCTAGAAATAATGCCTTCTGTTTCACTTATGGAATAATATACAATATATAGGCCAATTCACACCACACAGACAAGCGCCAACAAACTCCAACTCCAAGTTGGCTGTTGGATTTAGAATCTTATGAAAAATAAGAGTCATGTTCACACTGCACCAACAGACAGACACCGACCAACTCTCACTGACTGGTATAAAAATGGATGATCCTATATCCACAATCCCAATTTTTCTCTTATTAATGTCTTTGTGTGTCATACTTCACATGAAAAGACGGTGAATAAAATGAAAGAGGCTGTGAGTGAAGCCGTGGTTGCTGTCATTTGAATGAAAACATACTCCAACCAACGCCTAACAGGGGTAACACACTGATCCAACAAACTCCAACAGACTAGTTTGTTGGTGTTTGTCTATGCGGTGTGAATTGGTCTTATACTGTATTCTTCCTTCTGCTTTTTCAAACAATTATCTAAAAAATACTGTATATGCAAAGATAAATATTTTATATTGTCACATGACCCTAATTACATTCCTATGGCTTCTACTCATCATAAATGCAGTTTTTTCTCCTTGTTATATAAAGATTTGTCACCACATGTCAATTTTACAAGATTTTACCATTTTTACGCTGATGATGTGATGCATACACATGAATATTATTAGCACAACGCTGTCACGCTGAGAAAGAATACATGCAAAAGAGAGAAATTTTTGTCAGCAACCGCATGAGTCAGCCTGATGCAAGCGCTTTGTATGGAGACACAGCATGGCGTGTGCATGTGTGTCTGTCGAGTGAATTCCCTTATCGAGTATGTGCCATGTCTCCTGTGCCGTCTCCCTCCAGACGATGTAACATCTTGATTGAAAGTTGTCTGATACTGTCCACCTGTTTCTGTCCTTGTCATTAGGGGCGCCATGATTGCTGACTACATTTACTGGCTGTCAGGAGGCAACAACCGGCACATAAGCAAGCTCATCAAACTGTATTGGCAGGTGAGGACGGATGGGCTGCCGGGTGCCCACTGCAGCCCAGCGCCCAATCAAAAGCTCAATGAATGATTATTGCTTAAAAGAGTGCCGACCGAGGTAGATCAGTGCGTATCAATCACAAAACGTCTGTGTGTAAAACATCAGCGCCTTTGACCTGAAGGAACGCTGTTTAGTTTGGCAGCTCAGTGTTGTGTAACTGGCTTCACGCTCACTATTCCTAGTTTATCCTTTCAGTTAAATCTTCATTACAAATTCCAAGATGGTGGAAATATTCATACTAATATAAGTGCTCTTAGCCCAGGGTGCCTCTCTCATGCAAACTCAAGGGAAAAGTGCTTTTTTTTAAATTTGCAGCATATAAAATGAATGCATTTTGACCTCCTTAAAGTGGGTTGTATCTGCAACTGTCTCATAATTTGCATTTGCTTGAAGTGAGTTGAGTGTAGGATAACTCTCAGTGTATATCAAGCCCACTCCTCTTTCATTTATGTATTTTTCTATCCATTTTCATCCCACATGGATTGCAGTTCAGCTCGTGTGTTTATTTTGATGGCCCACAGTAAGGGTGAGGTTTTTCATCTTCTCCAACCTGCCCTGAGTTGTATTTTTTTCGACACTGAAAGGTTTTTGTATACTTTAGAAATGCATTCACCACTGCTGCCTAGGAAATATGCTTTTTTTTTGACCAAGAGAAGAGCATCTTTTTGTGTATGTTTTTGGTCTCTGGAGAAGAATAAAGAGTAATGATACACAGTGTGTTCTCTATGTAGAAAATGTTAGTGCTGTAAATTCTAAAGAAAAGACTAAACAAGATGTACCTTAAGTGAACGGCATCTTATCTAAGCTTTCGTCAGTGATGTTTCATGGTCAAAATGGCACAGAATAGATCACCATCTGTTTGGTTCATGTTATTTATGGTTTACCTTTATAAAAAAATTTCAGTATTGTAAGTATTTCTATTATATTAGCCTCAAATAGCCTACAAATCTGTTTTGATTGTCTGATACAAATTCTTTAAAAAATGCAGAAATCTGAATCAGGCTTCTATGTTGCTAAATGCTAGGTGGTTGTTTAATTGATGATGGCCACTTCATGTCTTGGTCAGAATAACTAAAGATATTAAAAATCTTATTATTTTAAATATTAGAAAGAACATTTTAAGCAGAAAAGTCTAAAAAAAATGGAATGTTGCCTTGTCAGAACATGACAACTAACTGAAGTGCTAAAAACATTAAAAACGGTAATAAAATTGGAAAAAGCACAAATCAATAAAACTTATTAAAACGTATTTTGTATGTGTATGTGTATAGATCTTGTCAAGTTTTATTCTTATGTTCATATTATAATAATACTTTATTTTAGTCATATTATACTCTGACAGGAGGTGGCTGATTACCTCAAACAGTCACACACCAAAGGCTTGAATAAGAAATAAATCACAACTCTGAATAAGGTCTGACACACCCCTGATTTAATCACTTCTATGTTTTAAAAGTATAATTATATTTTACTTTGAAATGATCAAAACCACATGCCAGAGAAAAATCTTAACAGCAAAATTACAATCAGGAAATATAATAATAAAATCACATTGTGCATTTCAGTCACTCTTAAGTAAATGTAATAAGGGTATTAAAAAAAACAAATCCCTTACTCTATTTCCCTTCCAAACAGGGGCTCCTAGAGGCAGCGCTCACTATAGAGAATAATTTCTCAGTCATGTTCACTCCCCGGTCTGAAAAACCATCCTCAAACATCATAGAGAAAATAGAGAAGACCTTCCGGAAGCTTCATCCCGCCTTCACAGACTACATCTTTACTGGTATGAAGTAATCAAGAAACTCTGCATTCAGCGTCTGCTTATTTAATAGTGAGGATAAAAAGAAAGACCTCCCTCAATGAAGCATTCAAGTAGGAAGCTTTCAGGTTCACAGGCATTGGATTGTGTTTGACTAATAGGTACAGCTTTGTCTAAGGCAGGTGTTGCCCTAGCAACAGGTCGTGAATTAGTGCAGAGATGTAAGGTAGCTCTCTTTGTTGTTCAAACACTGAGGCCTGGGCCGTTCACACGGGCAGGTCAAGAGCACATCTTCATGTTTCAATTAGCCTGCTCCGTTTTTACACACCCCCATTATGCACAAATATATAATCCAGCACTCAGTTTGTATACGTTATCGAAATCCTAACCTTAGACCCAAATTACTTCAAATTGCACACTTTGCTGCCTACCGTTTACATAGTAGTGCTCAATGCATGATTATACCTCTGGGTGATTGTATGTGTTTTTGGTGAGTTGAGTGGTTAATTTTATAATGTTGCCTCAGAGAGCATCATCTGAGGCTATTGTATTTGTAAAGCATGTAAAGCACATGTGTGTTTGAGTTTTTGCTAGAGATAGAAGGGAACTGGTCAGATAAGACAGAATTAGTGTTTTTGTTTTCAAACGAATTGCAAAGTTTGTTACAGAATGTATTTAAATGAAAAGGGTGAATCAATGATTCACACTTTAAAGTGCCCCTATTATGGATAATAAATGATGTTTTGTATAACAAATTTAGGGAGGAGCACGCACAAACAATTAACCAGCTGCCGCCAATCTCTTTATTTCCTAATTATCCTATCAGAGTCCTACCCTTCGCCTTAAATACCGCTCACTTCCTCTCTCTAGCATCTTCGTTTTGCATCCCTCCACCACCCCTCATGAACTAATCGGTTGGGTGAATTATTCAATGACTCATTCATGAAGTTGGTTTGTTTCTGAACGAATCAGTGTTTTTGAATGAATCAACTGAATGACATCACTTTCAGTAATTCACTCCTAAACTTGCTGTTTAGTTGCTTGTTTTGTTCCTTAATGAAGCATATTTGAGAAAACCGTTGGAGTGAATGATTTAGCTAATTCATAAACTCTAAGAATCAGTGTTTTTTTTTTTATTAATCAGTGACAGATAAACAGTGACAGTAAATTCAATAGACCATAAATAAGATGCAGGAGATTTCCATGTATTGTAACCAAACAGAATCTCTGGGTTAGGGGTATGAGATAACCACAATCTCAGATTATGCTTTTATTATGGACCAATTCATTATGAAAAGAACAGCTATTTGAAGGCTTTTTTTTTGTTGTTTTAAAGCAATGCTCAAAAAATACACACTAGTGACGCAAATGTTTTGCTTTCCCCTGCTCAGATCAAACGATTCAAAGACGCCTCACGGAGACACAATGGAAAAAAATATGTCTGAGAGCATTCCACTTTATTAAAAGTTAAAACGTAGATTCACCATGAAAATTTCGGAACATCCTGACACAGCAGGGCGTCTGTCCCCAGGACACAATCTTATGATACATTCACACCACAGAACAGACACTCTCCAGAACAGGCCACAGAAACCTGGATAAGATGAAAGCTATGTATTGTAAGGAATAGTCCAGTAAAAAAGAAAATTCTGTCATCATTTACTCACCATCATTTCTTTTCAAGCCTTTTCAAGCATTTTTTTCTTCCATAGACTCCAATGATGTTAACCTTTCATGTCAACCGTGCATGTTATAAGTGGTGCAAACAATGAAGGTAAAAGGGTTAGCAGGGACTGTAAAGCTACAAAAACGCATTGCTATGCATGCTATATTAAAAGACTTCTAAGAAGCAGAGTGAAGATTCTGGAAAAACGTCTCTTTTTAAAATTCAAAGGGCATCAAGGATTGAAACAACGAAGGTAAATGGCAATTTTATTTTAAGGCTATAATGCTGAGTCGTTTTGTGAAATATAGACAAAAGACAACTGTAAAGACAACCCTTTTTCAACAGAGATGATGACGTACTCTATTTTATACAGCACAAATTCCATGGAGTAGTCATCCATCCCCTGCTGTGCTCCATGTCTACATTTTCAGTCCTCAGGGATGCTTGCTTTTTTCTCCTTTTTTTTTACCACGTGTCCCCTCTATTTTAACAAATTAAATTAGCATAATGTTCACCGTTGTGGAGAAATAATTCTGCATGACATAAATGTGTGACACTGAAAGACACATTGAATTTAAATTTAGTACCCTAGAGGAGAACAGTCACTCATCACAGGGTTGTCAACATCCATGTCACTTCAGCACTCTGCGTAACCGGCTCTGAAAAAAAAAATGGATGCTGTCCTTGTCTTTGACTATGTACCGCCTTCAGCCATCTGTTGATGCAATCTCTTTGAAAGAAATTTACAGATTTCATCAAAATAGAAGATAATGTCACTTTTAGCATCACATCAACTAAATCCAATTAAATTAAATCTCTGCATATGTGATCTAGTACAGTGCTTTTCATCTGTGGCCACCCAATACAGTATCAAAACGGTTCTATATATGAAAGTAAACAAACATTGAACTTAGCATTTATTATATTACCATCAACTGCATAAGCCCAACATGCAAAACTAGGCTTTTACATTCTCTGTCAAAATGTGAATGGTACTTCCCATGCAAACCCATCAGCACTGAGATGCTAGAGTGTTGTAGGTGGTTGTCAAGTTATGTTGTTACTAACATGCTATGAGTGGCTTTTAATGCGTTGATCCACAGTTTCTAGGTGTGTTACAAGTGGTTCTGAGCAGGGTTGCAAAGCATTTACAATGATAGCTAGATAAATAGATAGATAGATAATTGCTTCTTTAATATGATAAATTGTGACTGTTCTTTATCTCTATCTAGACCCGTGTGGAGGTCATTTATTGCCTCAGACAACAGACTGGAGTCAACCATCATCCACACAGAGTTACTTCCTCACACTTGGCTTCAGAAGGAGACATGATGGAGACTTCCTACATAAACTGCTCCACAGGAGGTGTCCAACATTCACAGGTTGGTGTGGGTTCTGTATTATGGGGCGAGGAAAGTTTATAATCTGCATTCACAAAACACAAACTGAAGACTTTAATACTGTATGTTCATGTTGTTAAGATGAAGACTCTCAGAGTGCGCTGAACAGGACATGGCATAATCACAGCTACACAATACATCTTTGACATCACACATTCACCAGCTGGGAGCTCTTGGAGTGCACAGAACATGAGCGAGTATGCGCTAACCTCAGGCAAGCTAAATGGATCACAAAGCTTACGGCGTCAAATATGCAGTGCAAATAGACCTCACAACCATTACAATGACAAAGATGTTTTAATACAATCCCTGAGGAATCTTTTCTGTTTTAGTTACCCTTTTTCACCACAATGATTTTGTTAGGTCAACAAAAAGTGAATTATTTAGTAGTGCGTGGAAATTAGTCCAATTGAAATTGAGGGCTGAGGCTGTGTCATATGTTAAATGTACAAATTTATCAACTGACCTACAAGGTCACACAATCATCGTCTTTCAAGAATGAGAAATTCCTATTAACTCAGCCCTTTTCTGTTCGGTTTAAGCAGACAAGAGATTACAGGGGCCAATCAATGTATTGACATCAATGGCATAAAATTTCTCAATTAACCTTGGTTCGTGCAAAGCTGGAGAGGCAAAGATGACATGGAAGTCAGATATACTGCCGGTAGCCAGCCTGAACAGAGCAGGAGGGGTCGGCAGAGCTCGGGCTGAATTTGTGAGTGATCTCTATTAAGAAGAAGAAAATCCATGGCATTTGTGTAATGTCTCAAAGGTATGCATGGGTCGTTATATTAATCAATCATCCTCAAGATGCTGTTTAAAGTTGTTATGCAAAGGTACTAATACTGCATGATCGGCCTCCAATTATCAACTCATCATTATATTATATTCACAGAGGCTGTTCTGTATGGTGCAGATGTGTTTACCTGCAACATCATTATGTTATGAATAACATGAATAACAGTGTTAGAATATATACATATATATACAAATGTTGGAGGCAATCATGCATTGCATATACAGTAGAACAGAACAACCCTGAAATCCCTGCAGTGGGGGGCCCTCAGGGGGATTTTTGTGGCCCCAGGAGTCAGTGCCCCCCCCCACCCCCCCACGAGCAATGCTCCTATCATGCATAATATTATGAATAGTTGATGAAAATTCATCTTTACACAGTGGATGGTAGAGTCTTTAGCATTATTGCTCCTAAACTCCTGAACTCACTCCCACTGAGCCTCAATAACACCTCCACAGCTCTCGAGTTCTTCTTTCAGCATTACCTGCCAAACTAATTGTTTTTGATTGCTGTTTTTATGCATTATTAAAAAATTTTAGCTTTGGAAAAGAAAAAGGTTTAAAAAGGTAAACTATTAAAACTAATAAACTATAAAGTAAGCTATATCTGTCTATAGTTCTGTCTGTCTGTCCAATTGACCTTTTGCAAAACCCCGCCCCAAAACGGCCATTGTCCAATCACACATCCTAGCAACGGTTACTAAGTAAGC
>JAUCMR010000016.1:11766759-11779209 GCA_032357425.1 Enteromius argenteus | reverse complement strand
TCCAAAAGGAGTCACTGACACCGACAGGTACACCTCTCCCCGCCATGTTTTCTACTACTGTCTATGGTTGACAGTCCATCGTTGTCGGTAAGCTTGACGGGCTAGCAACAGTAACTAAGGGGGGTGTGGCTTTTGCGAAAGGTCAATTCAGTCTAACGACCAATTCGTACATATTCCTACGAGATGGCAAATTCGTGCTAATTCGTACAAATTCGTACGACCTCACACCTACGATTTTGTACGATTTGTCTAAACACAAGTGACTGGTAGGTTTAGGGGCAAGGTTATAAATATATACGATTTAGCAAAAATCGTATGAATTCGTACGAGTGAGGTCATACAAATTTGTACGAATTAGCCACCTGGTCTGTCAGTCATTTTAACGTGTCTGTCTGTCTGTCTGTCTGTCTGTCTGTCTATCTATCTATCTATCTATCTATCTGTCTCTCTGTCCGTCTGTCTATCCATCCATCCATCTATCTATCCATTCATCCATCCATATATGATCTTTAATGGCATGTTAATTATTTTGTTTCTGAAATGTTCTGTTTTTCTCTAAGCATTAATCCCATGTTTTCAGTGTGATCTCAGACATTTGAATCCTACTGTAAATGATAAAATAAGTCATTTGTAAGACTTGCTGAACATTTACGCACTTGTCTGTTGACTTTTTTTTTTTTACAGGGCAAAGATCTCCATTCACTCCTCCCAGCTATGGAGACCTAGAGATAATATATGAGATGCAAGGAAAGAAGATCCTGCCCGTTCTAGATTTCATTAAGTGCACTAAGCTAAGTGTAGGTATATATTGATGTTCTTGTGTGATGCTTAATGACTGTCCAAGAGGAGGTTTGTAAGTATTATATGCCATATCCTGTTTGCCGGGTTGTTGCTATGTGGTTAAAAAGATTCTATCATCATTTACTCACCTGTCAATCCAAATCATTTTTTTTTCCTTCTGTGAAACATGAAGGAATATATTTTGAAGAATGTTGTAAGCAAACTGTTTCAAATCCCACTGAATCTAGTTTGGTTACCAACATTCTTCAAAATATCTTTTGTTTTGCAGAAGAAATAAATGAATACAGGTTTGGATCTACGTGAGTAAATTAAAACTTTTTGGTTATAAAATCCCTTTAAGGTTATTGACCTGTTTTAAATGGTTGCCAGGTGGTTACTTATCCCCTCCCCAAGTTAAAAGAAGCTCTTTTTTTGTCATTTGTTGTATCATCACAAATCAGTCACCCACACAATATATAATATATCATTCATGTCTAAAGAGTTACAGTACATGCTGAAGATTAACATACTGGGTTAGGACTTTGTTTAAATTACTTACCCAAGTATGAGCAATAGTGCTAGTATTGCTTCCTCTAGTCAACACTCCTAATTATATACACTTACTGGGCCATCAATGACTAACAAGCCCAAACTGTCAGTATCCCTGGCACATCCCACCAATAATTGCAATCTTTCTCCAATTTCACAATGGACTACTGGAGACACAAACATGGCCACAGATGAAGTTTTCATTTCATTTGGAGGTTGAACTTGCAGGGTGTTTATTTCAGAGGACAGTGATTGAATTAGAGCAGCAACGGCAAATGTTTGATTGGCCCAGACACAACGCTAAATTACATTAGTCAGTTATTCTCCAGCCGAGCACAGCCATCAGCTCTCGATTAAAACACAGAGTTGATTTCATCTCCACTGTGATGAAATCTGTGGCAACACATTCATTCTCAAAATGAAGAACTCAACCTGTCAAGCACTACAGCAGATTTTAGTACTGGATCTGTACACACACTCCTTTGCTGAGTCACAGAATCATACAAATATATAAATTATTAAGTACTGTACATCAATATTAAATTATCCCTGGGCATTTTAGGATGAGTTCCATATATCAAAGTTTCTGAAATGACAGATCCACTGCTTCCATGTCCAAACAGAAAGAGTATGAACACAAAAATATAGGTTCATGAAATATTTGAAAATTAAGATTAAAAAAATTCTCATTTACATTTAGCCATTTAGCAGACGCTTTTATCAAAAGCAACTTGCAAGTGAACAATATACATAAAATTATATGTAATAAGTTTTTGTAATAAGTTATTTTAAAATGTATTTCTAAAGCTGAATATATATACTGTATATGAGTAGCTGACAAATAAAAATTGTACTGTCTTATGGTGTGACAGAAGAAAATGAAAAAAAAATATTCATTCTTTACACCGTGAAGCACACCTGCTTACATTGAGACATCAACTACCCATATATTATTATTATTATAAAAGAAAATAGATTATAGCCAATAAATATATTAAATAACCGTTTTATAAAACAACTTTAAAACCTCAATTAAAAGAAAATCTATTAATTATGATGTTGAATGTTGTCTTTTTTTTTTTTTAATCATGGTCATGGTCTCCTTTGCTTGGCTTATGGAAAGTAAACAGTGTGGTGTGATGAAAAAATGGGCAAAAGCACTGAAACAGTAGTGGTGAAGAATGATGCATGCTGGGGGGTGTGTGTTGGTAATAAAAATGACCATAAAGTGGATGAATGTCACTGGAGAGTAACAGAGCTCACACGAAGTAAAAGGAGTCTAGAAAGGCATGGAGTGGAGCATCATTTAGACAAGCGACCTTGACAGGCTAAAAACGGTCCACAGGGGAAAGATGCGAGCTTGGGAAGGGGGTGGAGTTGAGCGCACCACAAAATAGCCAAAGAATAGCTGTTTTTCAACTTGACTTCTAACATTTTGTAGCCTTTTGTCAAGTTTCAGTGTCAGAAGAATCCGTGTAACACAAGATGCCAAAAGGTATTTGACATAATGAATCATCAGGGAACGTGGAGTTGCTTTTGTAGCACTGCAGCGGCGTGTGTGAAATGGCTCTGAGGGACGCTTTGGCACTGAGAGCTGTCAGTTTCAAACAAAAGTGCCGTATGCTGACACTTTTAAAAACTGTTTGTTCTTCTTCTTTGTATTGTTACTCTCTGTGGAAAAGGTCAGTGTCCCTTTTTCAATTTATAATGACTTCATTTACATACAGCGCAACTCAGGGCATCAAGGAAACATGACAGAAACACACTTGTACACACAGAAACCAACAACAACACATTCAGCTGCCATAAACACTCCTGTGACATTATCTGTGGCGGATTTGTGTGGAAGTCGAAGCAGACAATGACATTAGTTTCGTAAAAGCCCTAACGCAAATAGCGGAAGTTGTCTGAGTGACTATGTATTTTTGCAAAATACTGTACACTCCAGTCCAGTAGATATCAGAAATGTTTTGGAGAGTCTACAAAACAAATAAAAGCGGTCACCTACTAGACTCATTTTTATTCTGGGGTGAACGATTCCTTTGAAGATTAAGGGCCAGATTTACCAACAGCTTGTGGCAGGCAAACAGTCTTTTAGCATTAAAATAGTACTGTCATGATTTACTAAAGACTCGCAGTGAAGAATTATCACTGAAAAGTATAGACACAGTTATTTTTGCACTTGACTTTATTGAATATGCATTTATAGTTGTTCCTTTCCAAATTTATGGGGGGAGAGTATTAAAATAAATCATGCAATGCAATTAACTAATGTTTGCGCTCATCAAATTACTGGGAATTGCACTATAAATTAAAGGAAAACGCCACTGTTTTTCCATTGGAGAGATATGTATCAACTCATCTAAGTTAAGAGAAGAACATAGTGAAATATGGAAAAAATGTGAAGTTTTCCTTTAAAACCCCAAAAAAGCATGTCTTAAAGCAGACAGTAATTTGCACTTGGTAGATGGCGCTGGTCATTATGGAAATAATCTGGCTGTGTCTGTGTTTTTTAATGTGCGCATTGTTAGTAAATCACCCGGAGAATTTTTCACTCTCATCTGCACTACAACTGTGCTCTAATGCTAATTTGCCCTGTTTAAAGGGGTCATATGATGTTGCTAAAAAGAACATTATTTTGTGTATTTGGTGTAAAGAAATGTGATTATGCGGTTTAAAGTTCAAAAAACTAAATAATTTTCCACACACTGTACATTATTGTTTCTCCTCTAAGCCCCACCTTTCTAAAACGCGTAGATTTTTACAAAGTTCATCGTTCTGAGAAGCGAGGTGTGCTCTGATTGGCCAGCTATCCAGTGCATTGTGATTGGTCGAATACCTCACGAGAGTGACGGAAATGTTACGCCCTTACTATAACGTGAAGCTGTGTTCCGGCGCAATGATACAAAAACAATAAAAGCCATTTCGAATTAGTTGCAACCAGTGGGGACATAATTACTGATTATAATGACTTTAGTACTGTGTTTTTACGCATCACGCTGCATTGCGCCACGTAAACATTACCATGTCTGCTTTTGTGATTGGAGAAATTACATTTGACATTTGACAATTGAAGCAACAAACAACCTTAGATTAGTAAGTAGCAAATTCTTTTAATAAAAAAAATTAACTTATTTAAAGGTTGTGAGTCAGAAGCAGCAGACTGTCCTTGCAGAGTTAAAAATTGCCTCACTTTATAGTCTGTGTAAACAGTCAGCATAGACTGCTCTGTCAGGTTCAGGAATTAGTCCTCTGGAAAATGCACTGAACACACTCTAATATTTGGGCTGAACGTTTCTGGAACAGTGTTGTAAATACAACTTAACCACTGATTTCTAGTTGTGTCCTCATTGAAAGCCTAACAAAGTAGTTTCACTTTCACAAAACACAACATCTCCAGAACATGGCGCCAGCAACAACACTACAGAGAGAATAATAGTTCTGCCTTGTTGCTTTGCGTGAACATTTGGGCAGTGTTATGAAAATGATCCCACACGGTGACAGAGATGTGGGGCATGTTTAAATGAGATGTTTAAGAAAGGCATGGTCAAGTCTTAACTTTTATAAAGAATATCTCTTTGGTTTTGAGATTTTAGTCTTTGCAACTTCAGGGATCTTATCTATGCACTAACAGCTTGTAACACTCCAAAGAGAAAGGCAAACTTGAAATCACATCATATGACCCCTTTAATAAATCTGGCCCATAACTTGTCATTGTTAAAAGCATCAAATTAAATAGCAAAAAAACTCTACTTTTTGGAATTGTTACAAAAACCCTGTAACGGAGGGGACTGAGGTGGGCAGATCCATATGCAAGGCTTTATTAGAGAACATGATTGTACAGGCAGGGTCGAACTAAGGCAAAACACAAGAATAGTCCAGAGGGGTGCTTGGGTCCGTCGATCTACAAACAGAGTCCAGAAAGGGGCTAAACAGAACGAAAATCCAGAGACAAAGCAAGGTTGGAACACAGGCAATCTAAGTGCACGAAGACACAGGAATACACTAGGGAATACAAGAGAAAGCTTTGTACTACAAGGTCAATACTCAGCAGCTAGACTACGAACACTGGCAGGATTTAAAGGCAAGGCAATGAGATAACAAGGAGGCGGGGGTGATCAGTTACCATGGGAATAAACAAGGGGGCAGAGCAACAAGTGAACACAAACACAATGGGCGACACACTTCACAATAAAAGTCCTTAAAGGAAGACAGGGGAACACAGACAGAGGTAACACACACATAACAGTGCGGAGTGGAGTGCCCTCTACTGGAGTTCATGGGCACTCCAGCTAACAACCGTGACAAACCCAGTGGCGAAACACACACCATTGGTTGAGCCAGATTGAGTCAGTTTGCTTGTTTGAGCTTGTTTGAGAACTGCTTGCAGGTCCTTTTAGTGCCACTAGTAGCACAGAAAAATAAAAAGATGTTCCTTTATGTCTACATTTAAATGCAGTATAAATGAGCAAGTGTTTGATGTGTCTAGGTGGGATTTTCCCAAGGATCTGGACTCATACAGCGACTGCAGTATGCTAGTGTCCTAGGACAGCTGAATAGGTTCAGAGAACATACACATGTACTGCAGTACACACTAGCTGAGCTGGCGGTCGCACCCTACCTGCAGGACATCAGTCCTTCTGACACAGAGCTGGTGAGGCATTCACTGTTCTTCTTCTCCCCTTACTATATTAAATAATGTTTCTCTTCCATGGAACACAAAGAGAGATGGAAAACGTACATTATTCTATTTTCATACAATGAAAGTAAATAGGGACCAGGTGCTGTGAAGCTCCATCAACGAAAAACAAGCATTATAAAGCATCATAAAAGTGCTCCATGCCCTTGTAAAAAAAGAAGTGCACTTAGTTGTATTCAATATGCACTTGTAGCGTACTTCACATCTTCAATTCTTCTAAAGTAAATAAAGCAACATAGGCGTTCTGCTATTAATAACTCCTTTTGTTTTCCGTGGAAGAAAAAGCGATAAGAGTTACGTGTGTTTGCATATTCTCATGGCAGAAATTCCTGTTGCAAATTTCTGGATGCAGATTTCCACAGTTCTCTTGTGCTTTTTAATGTCATTTGATGAAAGGAAAAAGTTACATGGAAACAAAGCTATTCTCCTCATCTCCAACTTCAAACGAATGTTCCTCCAAAAGGCATTTAAAATATGCAGATAAAGCACTGCACAGGGCCGAGCTTCCTCTCAGAGTACAGGTGGAGGAAGCAGGCAGCTGGAATGAGACGGGGTGGTGATCCCTGGAGTGTGCATGCACTGAAAAATACAAGAATGAAAACAAAATCAAAGGATTATAAACATTCTCTATCGGATTCCGATCAGTCTGAAGTGGGAATTTAGTCTAAACGCAAATTTACATAGAGATCATTCCTTTATTTCCTTTTATCGCTGTTTAAGTGTTCCCCTCGCTGTGAACAGGCTGAGCTACTTATGCAGATCTGTTGATAGCTCTGGGCCATCCTCAGAACACTTAACACTGATCTGAGAGCAGTTGCGGATGGCAACTGCCCTCACTGGGCTCTGACCCAAGTTAGCCACTGCTGGTAGACTGTAACTACACACAATCTGGCTATAAAGGCTTATCTTTCTTCATTGACACACTCTAAGAAAAGTCTGTAAAATATGCCGATATGTACTGTTAATATAAAGAGATTTTTCGTATTGGTAGTTTACCTGTTATTAGAATTATGCTTTGCATTATGTTGTACTTTTGGGTTAAAGTAAATGCCCTGCAACGTAATGAATAATTTCCTGGAAGAAAACTATTAGCCTTTTTCTACAGAATTGTATTTATTTTTTCTTATAGTGTAGTCATTCAAGAGTAAAATAAATAATTACATTTGTTTTATTAATCTTTATTTGAGTAATCCCAATAGTTTTTGCCACTTTGGGCTGCACACATGAGCAGGTTGTTCTAGTTTTTTTTTTTTTTTTTTAATGAATCCAAAATACTCTGATTTCCTCTTTTTGTAGTCTCATTTTTTCTAGTGTATTTTTTAGTGTAACAAAGATGATAGAATAGCCTTAAAGGGACTTTGAATGTAGTCTAATTCCAAAACAAATGACTTTTATGAACTGGTTATTTATAGTCAAAGCAAAAAAACAAAACAAACAAAAAAAAAACACATACAATGAGACCAGTGTTTTATATTAAAGGGTTAGTTCACTCAAAAACGAAAACAATTGACATTCATTACTCACCTTCATGTTGTTCCAAACCCATAAGACCTTCATTCATCTTCAGAACACAAATTAAGATATTTTTTTGATGATATCAGAGAGTCATCTTTCCCTCCATAGACAGCAATACAACTGTTACGTTGGAGGCTCCCGGGTCGCCTCCTCCGCACCGCCAGAGGCAACCCTCACCAGAGTTCTGACCTTTGTTTTCCCGCTACATACTTGGGTCGGAGCCCGCGCTTTGCTGGCCACGCCCCATCTAGTCTCCACCCTGTATCTACTGAGCTCAAAGCCTCAGTTCCCCGCGAACTCTTGATTTGCCTAGGTGATCATTTCTGAGCATTTATTGTACTGTCTGCCTTTCCCGTTACCCGTCTGGACTGTTAATCTCGTTTATGATTCTTTGCTGCATGCCTCGATCTTGCCTGTATTACCGAGCTCGCATCAGCCTTGCCTTGTGTGTACTGTTTGACTGTTGCCGTTTCTGCCTGTCTGACTACGTTTGTAATAAAAAGCTGCAAATGGATCCAACTCACCCTGGTCCTTCGTCACAACAAGTGAAACGATCTCAGATCCAGAAACGTATCAAAAACATCAGTAAAACAGTCCATGTGACATCAGTGACTCAACATCATTTTTGCGATGCTACGAGAATACTTTTTTTTTGCAAGTAAAACAAAAAAAACAATTTACTCTTCTCCCGCGACTTACATCTTCCACCATTTCAAGCTTTAACATATTTGACGTAATCAGCCTTGTTTATATCCGGGTTTTGGTTTACGTGTACACTTACGCAGTAATATTCTCTAAAATGGAGGAAGACACAAGTCATAGGAGAGGAGTGGTTGAGTATATGATGTTATTTTTCTTTTCTTTGCACAAAAAAAAAGTATACTTGTATCGGCGCAAAATTGAAGCTGAGTCACTGATGTCACATGGACTGTTTTACTGATGTTTTTACTATGTTTCTGGATCTGGGATCATTTCAGTTGCATTGCTGTTTATATAGGGACAGATGGCTCTTTGATATAATCAAAAATATCTTCATTTGTGTTCTGAAGATTAACAAAGGTCTTATGGGTTTGGAACAAACATGAGGGTGAGTAATTAATGACAGAATTTTCTTTTTTGGGTGAACTTTAACGATTCTTTTTAGTGAATCAAAAATATACAAAACAACTTAGTCGTTTCTTTTAATGAATCATTTCTTGCATAACCAAAATGGAAATTCTAACTAAAATATATGCAAAAACACTAATTTAATCAAATTGAAAACTGAATCAAAACACAGGCATAAGTTACACCTTGTCTACACCAGACGTGAGCAGCTTAACATGTTGTGGCAAAATACAATAGAAACTATTCTGCTGTCTATACTGAATGCAGAGCAACATGGCACAACAAATTCCAGACAGAAAACTAGTACTTCGTTCTATTTATGATGTATTGACACAAGTTTCAAATGATTTCCAATGGTCACTTTGTTGCGTCCAGTGTAGACAGACTTTAGGTGTTGCGGCGTGTTCAACTGTCGTGTTCAGTGTATACACGGTGTTAAGTCTGATTAAAAAAGTTTTACAAGCTAACATTTATAGCCTGATGCTTTTTTTGGAATTAATAGGCATAAAAGATCTGTTTTTGTGGCGCTATGAGAAAATCACTATAAAGTTCAAGCAATAGACCTCCTTGGTCTTACTATGAGAGAGTGTTGATGCAATCAAGTAACATCACACCACAAGAGCAGAACCGGGCCAGCTTGTTTTAATAAAGGCCTGAATTATGCACGGCAATAAAACAGCTCTGCTGTGAATATTTATGAGGCTGCAAGAGAAACTAGCACCGGCAAAGAAGACAACTGCTATTGTGCGTGCAGATACAGAAGTGATGGAACAGAAGAGAGAAAATGAGCATGAAAAAAGAAAGAATAGAAGAAGGAGGTGGCATAAATCTCATTCTGGCATACATTGCTGAAGCACCATAATTGCCTCTTTACTAGATTAGCGCTCCACACTGGTGAGATTAGCCCAGATCAATAGAGCGTGATGTATGCGAGATTGCAACCAAATCTGCCATGAATGGAGAGCCACAGGGTGTTCAATTAGCGTGATGTTTGTATGGGCGCAATACAACACCTTCCAGAATCATACTGACAAATTACAAAGACCTAAATGAGTACTTAAATAGAAATCTTCAATACAGAAGCACACATCTCTGTTCACTGACAGAAAGCTCTATAAATAAGATGGAAGTATATGCTGTAGCTTTAAAACAGTGTTTTTGCCATCTTGGTGAATATGGATTCAGGGCCACATGCTGCTTCTGGAAATAGTATGTACTTACATTCATGAATAAGAGTGAAGAGAGAAATTATGTGAAAAAAATTTAGTGTCGGCACTCTCTATACAGCACACAAAGACACTCTACTTGAACAGCACTTAGTAAAAGCAGGTGACTGACCAAATCCATCTAATTTAAATCACATGTGCCCAGTTCCTATTAATCTTAGATGTTTTTGAAAAAAGTCGTACATAACTTTCTGCAAAAGAGGTTTTAAAAGTATTATGACGTAACTCTATTTAGTTCTTTTTTTGCATTAGTGATGGTTTACAGCACTGGTCCTCAACTCTAGACCTCAAGTCCATTGTTCTGCAGAGTTTAGCTTCAACCTAATCAAGTTTAATGCAGGTTTGATCCTCTGCAGGAAACTAAATTTCGAGGCCCCAAATTGAGCCTCCCTCAGACATCATTTCTTCTCAGCATTCTTTTTTGCCTCTTTTTGCTAAAAGTTTTTTTTTTTCTAGAAACCTGAAACTGTATTATGAAAAATGTATTTGATACAAAGAAACTTACAAATGAGGATCAAAGCATCTGCTAAAAGCATAAATTTGACCCTGGAGCACAAAAGCAGTCAGCATAAGTATATTTGTAGCAATAGCCAATACATTGTAAAGATCAAAATAATTGATTTTTCTCCTTAATGCCAAAAGTAAAGATCATGTTCCATGAAGATATTTTGTAAATTTCCTACTGTAAATATATCAAAACCTCATTTGGATTTGTAAAAATGCATTGCTAAGAACTTATTTTGGACAAATTTAAAGGATTCCTTTTGGATTTTTTTGCACCCTCAGATTCCAGATTTTTAAATAGCTGTATCACAACCAAATACTGTCCTATCCTAACGAAGATCCATACATCAATGGAAAGCTTATTTATTCAGATATCATTATATTATATATAGTATAATTTGGATATATTATTACAATATTATAAATTCAGATTATGTATAAATCTCAATTAAAAAAAAAAAAAGTACCCTTATGACTAGTTTTGTGGTCCAGGGTCACATATGTACATTTCTTCTCTATGATGTCACTCAGTTCTAATATCCTTTTTACAGGTTTGACTTTGATATGTTGGACAATTGAAAAAATATATATTAGTATTTTAAATAACATATCTTCATAATATTGTTCAACTTCTCTGTTTTAATTTAATATTTCTTTTTTTAAATAATTTAGCAATAATCATTTTAATTCTAATTTAAATAACAGATTTTTAGCTAAGTGGGTCTCAACATTCTTAATCATATATAAATTTAGTTTTGAGTTTGCTTTTACACATTTCTTCCTACAAGTTATAATACACCGACTCTTTCAAATAGAAAATATTAATCATATTTGAAAAATATTTGTATTATTATTTGTCTGAAATAATCATTCAATAACAAGATTTTCATGAGATCATTACAATCTCAAGATCTTCTTTTTCTTACTTTCCTATAAAGATCTCAAATATTTCAATTAATTTAATATGAATTCATGAATGATAAATCAATGCCATGTCTATTTCTCTTTGTTTTGTAGTGTCTCTTTCGCTCTTTAGCTTCTCTCTCAGCTAAATGGCTCTCAGCGTGCAGCGTGTGCATCAGCTGTGCCCGGTGATGGACGAGTGTTGTTCCTCCATTTGTCCACATTGTTTCAGTTTTTAACCACCAGCCTTGTAAAAACCCAAGACCACCCCTCCCTCTTTCCACCACCCAAAGGGGAACAAGACGGAAGTCCACATTATATGAGGGATGACTTATAAAAATCAGCTGCCAACAAATGATTTTTTAATTAGCTTTTAAGGTGCAGTGTTTAGAAAAGTTATGGCGTTTGTGTGAACTGAGCTGTGATAATCTTTATCTCCTCCTGGCAGCTGCTGGCTCTAATGGCAGACACCATGGACACCCTTGAAGGCAAGCGGCCTGATCAGGAACGTGTGTGGAATGCAATGCAAAAGGTAAATAGACAGCGAAAGGGAAAAGGACAATGACGGTGTGTAGATGCCACTCAGTGCCCACACACACCATTGTTCCATACACACACTCCTCAGAATTCAAAAAAGACATCTGATACACTAAATCACAAGGGTAAAATTCATTTTCCAAGGTGGTCTTCAGGGAACTCCGGAGACTTCTTGGCAGAACTGTCATTTTTATTATGGCGAACCTCAAAATGAAGCTTTTGGTGTGGGCAGTTCTGTAAAACTTGTCTATAAATGAATTTCCCTTGTTAATTAGCCTTGCTTGGGTTTTTCAAATTGCAACTGAGAGAAGGAAATCGAGCCAAGACCCTGGCAAGAGTAGAATTAAGCCCCAGAATCATGATTCATATTTTATGAAACAAACAGAGTCTTTGAAATGTTGTTTTGAAGCACCATGGAAACTTTTGGCAGTGTTTGCTAGCCTGTGTGCCTCCTTGTGCCTCTATGAATTAAATCTACCTCCCGCTCTTGTGGAAGACTAACCAGAATGGAAACTTTCAAAGAGAAGCCCAAGAGTATAGAGTATATACAATCGGGCAAAAAAGTATTTAGTCAGCCACCAATTGTGCAAGTTCTCCCACTTAAAAAGATGAGAGAGGCCTGTAATTTTC
>JAUCMR010000016.1:11741647-11757108 GCA_032357425.1 Enteromius argenteus | reverse complement strand
GAATGAAGTATGTTTGTGTAGAAATTTAACAAAGACTGGCATGAAATGCTTGTCATACTCAGAGAGATACTGATTTAAGAGTAAATTGCAGTGGTCTCTTATGTTGTTTCCAGAGCTGTATATATATATATATATATATATGTAATCAAATCGACGATAATCGCTGGAAATTCCCAACTAAGAAAGCCAGAGGTGACAGCGGCTATAGGAACCAAAACTCCATCTGAGACAGAATGGAGAAAGAAAAAAAAACTTGGGAGAAACCAGGCTCAGTTGGGGGGCCAGTTCTCCTCTGGCCAAACAAAACCAGCAGTTCAATTCCAACCGCAGCAAAGTCAGATTGTGTAAAGGACTCATCTGATTCCCGTGGTCTTGTCCCGATGGTCGCCGAGGTCTTCACTGGATCTGTCTCTAGGGCTCATATTTATTTATTTATTTATTTATAAAAACCTTTTCATCAGCTGAACAATCAATGCATTGATAAACAACAGTATAATCCAGTAAACACTTAAATATGGATCTACCCTGACTATACAGAGACCTCTTATATGTTAATTAGATTTATCATGTCCTGACTTCTTTAAGTGAAAATAATTTTAAAGTATTTTATTAAACAGATACAACATTTAATTTCATCAGAAAACAAAGCAAAACATGTACTTAGACTTTTCACAGCATAAACGCTAATTATTGATTCTCATACGCCAAAAAAACTGCACTGATTGTTAGACTACAGCAGGAATTCAGAAGGGTCTGACTGAGATAGCCTATAATTTTAGCCATAACTACATGATTTTCCCCACAGCTATAATAAAAATTTATGAAATGTTATTTTTCTGTTCACATACTCAAACAATTTCGACTGTGGCCTCCCAGGGGCCGAGTTTAGGACCCCCCAAACTCCATCTAGTGAATAAGCGTCTAACTATGTAAACTGTTAAAAGGCCAGTAAAGGCCAGCAGGACTGACAGTCTGACTGCATAATGAGCTTTACCAAATTTTTGAAGCAGCGGACAGGCTCTTTGATCAAAGCTCTGTTTCCTCTCTGACGAGGAGGCCTTTTGTTTTGGAGACAGAATGATGGGCGCTGACAGGTTTGATAGGCGTTTTGACAGCTTGTGTATTGCTGCTGAATGCCTGAGCGGTAGCAGAAGCAAAGAGCCATGCCCTGCACACACACACAGATATGCACAGTAATGAAGAGCTAATTGTTGTTGGGATAGAGCCGAGTCTGTGTTTGTGAGTGGGTGGCCAGCCGAGAGCCGGACATTAGGAATGAAAACGAGAAGGAAAGATAAAAAATGGAAGCGTATTTGGGTAAAAAGGAACTGAGAGGGAAGAGAGAATGCTTTTGAACGTGGAATGACTGTTCGGCCCACTGCTGTGGAGCTTTCAGGCCAGTTCCCATAGGAGAAAAAGAAAAAAGCTTCCAAACAAACACACTTGGACTGAATTTATAAGCACTCACCACCTACCCATAACTGCGTCTTTCTGCACTACAGACACTCTCTCTTTCTCTCTCCCTCAACCTTGCCTTTCTTTTCCATCTCCTAACTCGCAGCTTTTCTTCATCCCGCATTCACTTTTATATTTCACTCCCCCTCATTCCCGTTCTCCAAGAGCAGACACAATAAATTCCCATGCCCGGCCATCTCCTCAGAAATAAGAGGGGGAAAGGGGAGCCACGTCCCTTTCTTTTTGAGGTAATTAAATCTCTAAGGAGGGGGTTTTGCGAGGTCTGTAAAATGTACTTTGGTGTTGATCTGCAAACTTTTCAAATGCAAAAGCTTGATAAATACGATAAGTCCATGTCTTCTGATAGCATGTGTTTGTTTATGTCTTAAAGCAACAGTACAAATTTCCCTCACGTTATTCTAAATTTCGGTGGATGACAAAATGAAAAAAATAGATATTTGAATGTTCTCACTACACTGTGAAAATTGTCACATAACCTGAAAAGTGAAATTCAGTATTCACAATTTTCAACATACAAAATAGAAATGCTATTGGAGGAAGTGAAAAGCAACTCAAATTTCATTTTTAGAAGTTGTGTTGTATGCTTTGGATGATTGCTTTTTCTATGGCTTTTTGGGAATTGAACACTGCCTGGTTATTATACTGTCTTTGTTACATTGAAAAGAACAGCTGCTTCATGAAGCTACGCAAATAATCACGTGGGTGAACTTTTCATTTCCAGGTGGAGGCAGTGAAGGAGATGCTATATCAGCTGGAAGAGGCCTACCTGAAGAAGGCGGCGCTGAGAGCCACCAGACAGCAAAAGGATAAAGAGAAGAAAGCCCTGAAAAAACTGTCCCTTAGGAGTCCCGCCACACCAACCCAGGGCCAACCGAATACAGCGGCCAACCCTCAACCCAGTCATCCAATAAGTGAGCACCTTCCGCCACCCCAACAACACTTATCTTCTGCCAAGAAGTAGGACACTCCACCGGGCCATTACTCTACCCTCAGAGAAATAAATGGGCTTTGCGGGTGAACCATCATTCAGATCTGTCTTTTCTCAAATCATCCCACATTCATTTTATGACTCCCTCCTTGACACAAAAAAAACCCTTCCTCACATGAACATACTTATCCTGGCACATACATTGAGTTGTTTTTTAGCGACATTAGTAAAATAGCTTTTTTTTTTTCAACCAGATATATCACTAAAAAGGTACTATTTCATTCAAGTAACCCATTCCAACTGAATACAGATTAATTTTATAAAAACATTTATGGGCTTTAAAAAAACAAATTTAACAACTATGTACATTTTACATTTGAGTTTATTTACTGTAGTTATTCTCATTACAAAAATGTTTTGAGGTAACATGTGTGTGTGTGTGTGTGTGCTGTGTATATTTATTATGCATCTATAAATACAAACACATGCATGTATATATTTAAGAAAAATATGTTGTTTATATATTAAATATATTTATATATAAAATGTAAGAATCTAAACATATAAATGTATAAGATATATATACGTACATAGATTTCCAAAAAATAATACTGTATGTGAGTGCGTGTAGATATATATATATATATATATATATATATATATACATATATATGCAGAGTAGGCTATACACACTTATGTTATGCAAAGATCTGGAGAAATTCAACATTACATAATTTGCTCGCCACTAGATCCTCTGCAGTGAATGGGTGCCGTCAGAAGTGAAAATAGTTCTAAATAAATATGGCAGTGGATTTTGATGTGAGAGGACAACAGGGGATGGGGATTTTTGTGATGCCGTTTGACTCTCATTCTTGTGGCACCCATTCACTGCAAAGCATCCATTGGTTAGCAAGTGCGGAGGCGGAGGAGGATTAATCAGGCGCTTCAAAACACAAGGAGTAAACACATACACACAAACACGCACACACACACACCAAAGGCTCCATCGCTCACGTGCTGGGTAAAGATTGATCGCTCGCACACACACAACAGGGGTCCCGTGGGGGGGAGCCGTTTTCAGCCATCCAGCCTTATTGACAGCTGCTGAAATCTCTATGCAAACACACACACATATGCACAATGCTGATTCATGTGAGTCCTTGAGCTTTGCAACATACAGTACCAGCAATCTCTGTTAGCCAGGACCCAATTATAGACCATCCCAAACTATAGTGCTTAGCCCTGAGTTTCTGACGGGCCCATACGGTGTCTTTAGGCAATTAGGAGGCTTTGGTGGAGTCCGTGAGGCACCGGTCAGCAATTAGTGCGTATTCATTTCAATACATTAATGGTGTTCATCGAGTGGGGTGAGAAGGGAGGACATTTGCATTGCACACTATCGGCAAGTTGTAGAGATTAATTACCCTCGCATGTTTTCGAAATAGTAAACAGTTATTGTAATCCAGTGTTGCATGTAAAATAAGTAGAACTCACTCGCAGCACAGGAGCAGCACTATAAAGAGAATACGTGATGCTGTTTTGGGTGGTGTTTAGATGATGTTTCTGAACGCTGTGGATTTTGATAAAACATGCTAAACGTGTGCTGATCCAGTTTTCGCTCATGTAAGCAGCTCGGGTGTTACATCATTACAGGAGTGAAGTATTTCCGTCCACAGCTTGAGAGGAAAGATTTGAAATTAAAAAGGAGATGAGAGATTTTTGCTTGCTGCTATTTCTCTACAAAATAAGCAGATAAGCATGGTTCACATGATAAGCTATTAAGTTTCTATAACTAGCATGCTGTTTCTGCAGGAAAACCATCAATGTGGATCTCATTAAAGGGGTCATATGATGTTGCTGAAAATAATATTATTTTGTGTATTTGGTGTAATGCATTGTGTTTATGTGGTTTAAGGTGGAAAAAACACATTATTTTCCACATACTGTAGATTTTTGACCCCATCTCCTGAAATAAGTCAATTTGTACACAGCTCATCGGTCTAAAAAAAGCGAGTTGTGCTCTGATTGGACAGCTATACATTGCACTGTGATTGGCCGAATACTGCAAACATGTGGCAGAAATGTCACCCCCTTCACTGATCAAAACTCACATTTGAATAGTAAGCAGGTTCTTTTAATAAGAAAACGTAACTTATGGAAAGATTGTGAGTCAGAAGCACCAGACTGTCCTTGCAGAGGTAGAATTGCTCCACTTTATAGTCTGTGTGCACAGCCAGCATAGACTACTCTCCAGGTTTTAGGAGTCCGTCCTCTGTAAAAACACACTCTAATATTAGGGTTGAACTCAGGATATTTATTTTTATTTTTAGAACAAATTAGTAGTAAGTAATAGTAAGAATGCATGGATCAAAGTGATTTAAAATGTTACAAACAATTTCTCATGCAAATAAAAAAAATAATAACTATTTACAACAGTGAAAATGAAATGTTCTTAAGAATGTAATTAAGTACCAAATCAAATCCTTACAGAGGTTTCCTAAGGATCTCTGAAATTGTAATATGTGTAATTGTTTGATAAAATACATGCATCATCCAGCAGGCAAAAATGGTATATCAAAACATTATGCATATATATTAAATTAATGTCTATATAAAAGTATTCTATTTTATGGTGTGTGTATATATATACATATATTAGAAATAATAATAATAAATGAAAAGAGATACATTTAAAAATAAATAAATATGTAAATATTAAGAAAACTAAAATGTTATATAGAATAAATAGCTTCCAATGTAATAGAGTGTACTAGATATATATATATATATAATATAATAATATTAATTATTCAGAAGCATCAGACGAAATCAATCTCAACAGGCAGATATCAAAGTGCTAAACTACAGTATATGATGAATATTGAGAGAAATGTGAGACGTAGGTGGAATGAACGCATGCAGAAACTCACAACATTAAAATAAGGAACCTTAGAACCTTAGAAGCAGATGTCAAGCCAAGGTCTAACTATAAAATATACAGTTGTCAGAGAGGAAGACGAAGTTGGCAGACAGATACTGGAGTGTGGAAGAAGGTGCTGGTTTGGCTGTGATTTCAGGTGGGATAAACTGTTTGCTCTGAGCCCAGGAGAGCATGCAGGTAAACATCTCTCCTGCCAAGTTTTTTTTCCTCTAGTAAGAAGTTGGGAGATCTTTCTGATCAAATACAGTGAACACAGAAACGCTGCTGTGGTTAGAACTAGGGGGACCAAAGAAGCACATGTTTTTTTTTTTCCTTTCTCTCTCCTTCTGTCCCCGTCTCATTTCTGAGAGGAAAGGCAGAGACAGGTGTGAATCTGTAGCTGGAGTGTAGAGTACAAAATCAGATCTGAGCCCGTCTACTTCCGAACTATTCCGCAATCAGAATAAACACTGTTCTTTAGAAGAACTTCACTCTGTGTGGAAGTAGGCTAGCCCCTGTTCTCAAGCTGTCACAAAACATTTAAAAGGGAATGCTTTAGCAGGAGACCGTTCAACATCAAACCATCACGCCACATTTAAACTATTAGAGACAGATTAAAGGAATCCAAAAAAGAAACGTGTCATTTTTTTACTCACCCTCACGTCATCTGAAACTCGTATGACTTTCACTCTTCTGTGGAATTCTAAAGGAGTTATTTCCAAGAAAGTTCACACAGTCAGACTCCAAAAGGAATGAAAATCACCATAAAAAGTAAGTCCATTTAAGTCTTACGTTATTTTCAAAGTCTTGTGAAGTTAAATAATAGCTTTATTTGAGGAACAGGCCAAATCTGGAGACATTATTTGCCATGAGAATCTCATTCTTGCTTATTTAAACTTGAGACAACATCACTGGTATTTGGTGTTGTCCATCAAAATTTTAATGGCTTACAAAATTAGTCATTTTCTCATATACGTTAACATCCCTGTTACAATAATCAAAAAGAAATCACAATAATAATTTACATTAACAGTAACACAAGTATAAAATATTACAAAAATACATACCCTTTCCTCATACACAGTTATTGCGGGGCTTCTGAAGACACTGAACTATGCGAATAAGTCTATAGACTATTTTAATGTTGTATTTTGGGAGTTTGACAGTCCACCAGTCACCATTTCCTCTTATTGTACAGCAGCTTTGACATTCTGCAAGAACATATGTCATGTTCAAGGGAGAAAGCCATTTAAATGCATTTCTGGTTGTCTATTCCTCCAAGGCTCTTGGTATTCTTAACTTTTAATGATCCGTTTTCTACAATAAGAGTATAAGATCAGAGAACTTGGGGGGGGGGGGGGGTAGGAGATTCTCTTTTTGCTTGATGATCACTGACAAAAATTGACCCTCAACCAATTTCTAGAACTATAAAAGAACAGTACATTATTAGAAACCAGTTCTACATAAACCTGAGTGAAGGAATGTGATCTGGAGACATGACTTTTAGTTATATTCACCCCATAGAGGGTTATGATCAAAGCAGGCGGTGCTAAATTATGTAAGGGTTTCCCAGTAAATCAGCAGAAAAGGGTAATACTTCAGTTTTACAGCTCAGTTGTTGTAAATTACAGGCAGTGGATGAGATTTATTAAAGTTTTGACTAATATTACCTTTTCATTGCAAAATCATAAAGTCGTTTAAGTCTATAAAAAACGAAATGCCACACAAACAAGAAAAACATAAAGCTAACGGTTATACTACAAGAAAATTAAACTCTCAAGCATTTAAAACATGAAATATGGCAATATTTACGGTTACACAGAATATTAAAGTGTGGAATGTTTCTAAGATTTCTATGAAACCTGCAGCATTTACCACTCTGTGCAAACCATAAAAAAATTAATTATTCATTTTCCTCCTGTGACCTTTAGCTGGTACATTTCAGCAACTGCTCTTTGTAAATGGGATAAGGTATTTGTAGCACTGAATAGATGAACAATTACAGCTTATTACGCCTCTCCTCTGCACGAACTATTGATCTTGTGCAATTTTACACTCAGAAATGCCCGCCTGCAGAACATGACGGAAATTAGACTTTCTAATTATTTCCCCAAACAAAAGGGACGAGTTTGAAACCTCTGCTGGAGTTTCTTCCACGAGTCTCGAAGTAGCATCTTTGAAGACACCCACAGGAGATTCAGAAGACATAAACAGGCGTCTCTGGGTAATCTGAAAGCAGGCACAGGGTGGCGGTAATTTAAATTGTCTCAGACTGCGCCAGCGCCATCGAATTATCAATGCTCTACGCCAAAAGAGTAGAAGGAAATGGCGGTACAAAGGTTTTGCGTGTGCATATCGCACATGACACACAGCGAGCTGCCATAGCTGGGTAGTAGCTGTCTGTACTTCGGATATCAAAAGGATTTATTTAACAGTCACTCTCCAGAGGCAGCACGTTACATCTTTATAATGCTGACGGAATTTTCAAGGTTACGTTTTTAATGCTCGTTAGACGAGGAGGAAAATTCCGAAAATATATTTAATTGGACGCATTTATGAGGCGCGCTCTGATTTTGTCTCCCGGAGACTGAACAAACTCATTCTCTGAAACGTGAAGTGCCGACTGGATTTCAGAGGAAAGCCGTTTTGGGCTACAGTCATTATCGCTGCCTTGTGAGAGTTAACGCAGTGCACGCTCATTTGGGAATAATCAGGAGTCCTTTGAACATAACGAACACTTCGGCGGACTTCCTGCACAAGCAGTTAGCAGAGAAAGGACTGGTGCAGAAACATTGAATGCACGTGAGGAATGGGTAGAAGGAAGATATGTTGGTACCTCAGCTTGACTCGACAATATTTGGCTAGTTAGCATGGACCAGTTAGCCCCTGACGGTCAGATGCTGTAACTACACCATTTGTCACAAGTCCATATTTCCATAAAATGGAAAAAGTAATTTAGGCTGAATCCCAATTCTATTTTATACCCCTCCCCCTTGTAACATTGCCTTTTCTATTAATGCTTACTTACAAAACACACACACACATCGGAGATCACACAGCTCTTACATTCAGGTACAAAGTAACTTGTCAACGCTGCCCCACAACTTTTACTGAATCGCTACATTATATTTTCTAGAAACTAGAGGATAAAATAGCTGTTTTTGCAGTAAACTCAGTCATTGTAAAGAGAGACACTCTATCTCTCTCTCTCTTAGATTGACGATATTATAGTGGTAATCGCCCAGATCAGACACAAAATGTTGTGCAACCATCATGCTGTCAGTAACGTTAGTGGTTTAACATTAGCAAACCTTAGCGAGAGAAAATTCACAACCCTGTGTTTGAAGTGTGGTCCCGAAAAATCGACATTTGAAGGGTTATCTGGCCCTCCCCCTTACCTCTTTCCCTCCAAAAAAAAAAAAAAAAAAAAAACTGGCAGCTGTGGTTGCCAGAATTCTACTGTAAAAATACATACGGTAACGTTTTAGGTTTTATGGTTTTAACTTAAAATTACAGTTAAATACCATAATTTCATTAACTGATATAATGTTAATATACCAACCTATTAAAGTACTGAAATCTGTTTTGTATTTTTGAAATGCACTGATAAGCACCAAATGCAGGTGGTGATGAGACAGTCACATGAACCACAGGCCATCACAAGCAGCTTATATATACAACATATATAGAACATGCTCAGTGTCATTCACACAAACACTAAACACCATCTTTAACCTGAAATATGCAATAAACATTAATTTAATAACATTACACGTAACATACAACCCTAATAAACATAACTGATAAGAAAAACTAAGAAGAAACAGTGATTTTAAAGAAAACATCAAATTCGAACAAAATTTGAAATGCAATGCAGAGAATTCTGGGAATGTCAGTTTATGTTTTTCCCCGGTGAATTTTACAGGAATTTACTATTAACCATTTAACAGGGTTTTACCATAAAATCATGGTAATTTTTTTACAGTGTGGCCTTGGATTTTACCTATTTAATATTTAAATGGAAAATAATATGACATTTTGGTAACACTTTATTTTAAGGTTACACCTATTAGTTGCTTATAAGCATGCATATTACTAGAATATTAGCTATTTATTAGTGCTAATTAAGCACATATTACTAACTATTAATAAGCATAAAATTAAGAATTTATTCAGGGAAAGTCATAGTTAATATTTAACAAGTGTTTTTCAAGATGCCACAACATTGTGCAGCCTCTGTGTGTAAAAACGGATGATTCCTGAAAAAATGTTTCTCAGGTGAGAATGTCTTGGCTTGTGTTTTTGTTTTAACCATATTGAAACAATGGCAATTTGTGTGTGTGTGTGTGTGCTGGCCAACACCTTCATCTTGTCGTGTTGTGTTAGTTTAACAAACCATGCACGTAACTATGGCTGCAGATGCCGTCAACTTGCTCATATGAAACAACACACATGCAACTTAATTTTCATAAGCTGAGCCCAAAATGAATGGAAATTCTATCAGATGACTTTGAAGTATTCTCATGTTAAGAAAGAAGTCTCTACATTGCCCTTCAGTCTTTTCCCATTATCACTAGAGACTCACCTGTGATGAGATCTGCAGTGAGAAGCCTGGAGCTCATTGGGATACATCATCAATAAATCATTAGTCTTTTTGTAGGGAAAAACATGCTGCATTCTAATGAGAGGTACTTACACAATCCTCGGTCCTACTACAAACAAACCAACAGCTTCTTATAGCTATTTGTACTCGGCCTTCACAAGCAGGTGTGCACTAATGCATCATTTAGCTGTGCTTTTCTTCTTTATTGATTCCACACAGCATGCAAAGGGGAGGAACATATGGAACTAACTTGGTGTACTAACTAACTTGTCTGATGTCCTAAACCCCCTCCTAGAAGAGTCCCATTGCCCTTCGATTTCCTTGGCCAATGCACAATAATCCGTGGAAATCTTGACATTTTGGATGCATTTGTAAATGGCTTACAGTGTGGTCAAATGTTGCACGATTTGCTCACCAAACGCAGGTGTAAATGCGTCTCAGGTTACAGGTTTATAGTAGCACCTATTCAACAACAACTGCTAGCATTTTTCTGCTCTCTTGGTAGCTTTCAGAAGTGCAAAATGATGAAATTCTGACATCGAAGTTTGTATCAGACACATTTCATTTTGCCATATGCTAGTGGAGCTCCTGAGTCTTGCTCCACACTAGAATGATGTAACATTTGCTCTGTGTAGACCCTGTTGGCCTTGTTAGCTTGTATCCTAAAGTCATCCTGCCTTAGCTTGGAAACTCAAGCAAAAACTCGTCTCGGCTCCTGATGACTGGTAAAACATAAGGAGCTAATAATCCAGAACAAATCTGTACAAAAACAAAATCCAAAACAAATGCTACTTCACATATTTGTTTGCACCTCAGGTCAGGTCATCTTTGCTGTATTAAATGCTCTTTCAAACTTGCTTTGAGGAAAGAGCCAAGCTCAGGGCAGTGACCTGGTATGGTCTATAAAATGCTCCATGAGTAGGACGCAACTGAGAACAAAGGGCCTGTACTTGCCTATTCAACGATAAATGAGGCATTCGATGGCTTTGAAGTGGAGGAGAGGCAACTATAACAAGAAAACCAAGACCTCTGTTTTCCTTTTTTGATATTCCTGGCCTTTCCTTGCCTTAGGGTTTCAGTGTAAGTTCAGCATCCAGGATACTATTCAGCATCTACGCCTTCAGTTAAAGGAAACAGAAGCTAGCTGTAGTGCCAGAGCGCAGCTGCGTTAATACAATAAAAACCTGTATTCTGCTTTGAAGGAAGAAAAAAATAGAAATAAGGCCTCCTAATGAGCACTGTGGCACAACGGCTTTGCTTAAAAGTGGACAGAGCTGCTTAAAGAGCAGGTCATATGCTATTTTAAAGTGTCCTAATATTGTGTTGGAGTCCTCTACAACAGGTTTAAATGCATAAGGCATTTTTTTCTCAGAATATGCTGTTGATATAAGAATAATTTTGCAATGACTTTGATACGGTTCGTTTGAATCAATTCAGATCTTAAGGTCTGTAAACCCCTCCCTTCTATAACCCAACTCTTCTCTGATTGGTCAGTTGGCCAAGTCTGTTTTGATTGGTCGCCACAAATAGATTTTTCACAAGGCTTTGACTTTGTTAAATAAATGAGCATTGCAAGTTTCAAAATGTTTATATCACTGTATTTCTGAAGGAAGTGTTTGTGGGCAGATGAGACTTTGTTCGTATTTCGCGGGAGGGCGGGGATTATGCAAATATGTTTCCTAGTGACATATACCAATAACAGACAGAAGATTCGAAAATGTAACGACTCATTAAGGCGATTCTGAGGTGACACTTTCTTTTGAGAGACAATATCTTTCTTTATCATGCACTTTTTTGATAAACAACATTGCAGACTGTTTGCACTGAAGGACAGCTACATTACAACCTGCAAATAAGATATCTTTTGAAAGCACATTACCTGCTCTTTAAGCCTCCAAATCTATTGTTTGATGGGCTGAAAAAGTGTCAACGCATAATGATTAGTCTGTTTGATGTTTTTTAGACTCAGAGGTCCATATTGGTCTTTGTGAGTTTCTTCAGAAGTCCATAAATAAATCTGCAATGATGCCATCAGCTTCTTCTGTCAAACAGCTGTTTGGCTGCATCCCAGATATGTTTGAGACGCTTCTGTCAGTGACACGTTTAAAGACCAAAGAGACATTCAGATGTGACTCGCATCACCCTCAGTGGCTCTCAAACAATCTGGGATCGGATCCAAATATATTGAACTATCATTTCTGTTGACTGCAATCCAACTCTCCACTGTTTTTCTGGTAGAAAAGCATGTAACCATCATCCAAAAGAGTTCTGTGGGTTTGGATCGACATGAGGGAGAGTAAATGAGCTGAACTAAAGTATTATGAGAAAACTAATGAGTACATCATGAGAGTTTTTTTTTTCTTCTATTTTGCGTGAATTGATAGAACACATAGGACTTATATTTTGGTTTAGGAATTAAGTAGGTTCTAATGAGCCTCAAGGTGTTGTGCGCCTAATTTTGCAGGCAACATATTTTCTGTTGTCAATAGCGTGGCTGTGATAAGCAATACTAATGAAGAAGTCACCTTCAAACCAAGAAGGGGTGCGTTTCCCAAAAGCATGGTTAGTCTACTATGGTCGCAAGTTCTGTGGTTACCAGCATAGTTCAAAGATTCGGTGTTTCCCGAAAGGAGAGTTCAAACGAACATTCGAAATCTACGTCACAAAGGTACGTGGTTGGAACTCCAGCTTTGGACCTGTGGTTAGAAACATAGTTTCTTGTTAGTAAGATATATGGGCTTTAATAAATATGCTCTTGGGCACAAGAAGCAAACTAACATGCATTACTATCTTTATCTTACATTCTATCTGAATATAAAATGCGTTTTAATTAAGTATTTTTGCGCGTCCATTCTAAACGCTGCTTTTGAAAAGTGCGCATGTGCACAAATGGCTAAGGGAACCCCAGAGTATAACGTAAGAGGGAACCCGCGATTATTCGAAGATCAAATAAAGCATAATGACAGTGAACAAAAAATAGTAAGTTAGTCAATATGTGTCATGTTCAATACAGCAGCATCTTGGAGATCTCTAATCAGATAAATAGCGTAAGTTAGTCCTCCACCACATGCGTGTGACGTCATTAACAATGGCCCTATGTTGTTGAACTAATGTGGTTCAAACGACGGAGATGCGACCGTGTTCGGGAAACAGTTGTGACTGTTGTCAACATGACAATGACAATGTCAAAAGCACATTAACTGTACATGCATGGCTAGATAGAAATACAGTAAATGAAAAATCCAGATACTTTGGGCTTTAAGGAAGTTCACACCAATTTAATCATTTACTCACCCTCATGTCAATCCAAACCTGTATAAGTTTCTTATGTAAAAAATATATATATATATTTTGAAAAACCAAATATTTGTTGGTCCCCATTGAGTACTATGGAAGTCAATAGAGAGTTTTCAGTCACGTGACCAGTTCGAAGACCTGGAGGGCAAAACATCCATAGAACTGCTGCAAAACCCTCTCAATTTTCCATCTGTTTCTCAGCCGCAAATATTTAGATCACCTCTCAAAACAATAAGGTTTTGAATAAATGTTTTTTTGGCCATTTGCAATCTATATTAAGTTGAATCATTAAGCAGCGTGACAAAACATTGTAGAAACACTTAAGGTGCCATGATATATTTAAAACATTAATATTTAAATATCAAATTCAGTAATTACTGAATTATCGATGCATAGTTTACATAGGAAAGCAGATGAGGCCGGAATATGAACGTCCACTTAATGGGAACGTTCATATTACGTTCAACAAGAAATTTTGCGCATTGTGTTTATATTCTGCCTTCATCTGTTTGCCTGTACAAAACATTTCACCTTTTAATTTCTGACTTTTACTACATTACTACTGCGTAGAAATGACTGGCGCTCACTGAAACAAAGCTTTGTTTTGCCCACCAGGGGGGAGTTCCTTTAAGGGGCCATTAACTATTGGATTACCAGCATTCTTCAAAATATTTTCTTTTATGTTCAACATAAAGAAAATACAGGTTTGGAATGACATAAGGTAAACTAAAAAAAAAACTGGGTGAACTATCCCTTTAAGGCCCGCATACTTTATTTACTGTGCTCCGCTTAGTCACATCTTTCTAAGTACTCCATTGATAGTGATTGTAGATGAATGCTTTCATAATGTGCACTCCATTATGAATAATATTCATAATAATGTCATCCACACAGATGGAAAAAAAATGGCTGGACATCACATCAGTGAAATGCGCAGATTTATAAAAAAATCCTTGAGACTCAGTGGAACATATAGTTTGGGCTTCAGTTTATTGTGCAAGATAGGAAAATGGTTTGCAGCGCTACATTCTCACCTGAGATCCATTTCAAACAGATTCCTCAAACAAAAAGCTGTTTTCAAACAGACAAGAACAAGGCGAAGGCTTCACGCTTCTTTTATTGATCAAGAATAAATGAAGTCACCTTCAAAAGTAGTCAAACCAATAACATAAAACCACCCACTCCAAACAAATCTGCAGTAGGCAAAGACATTATATGAATCCCTTTTACAGACAAATGTGAAACATGAATACATTTGACATAAGTGCAGTGACTACAAAAGGTACATGCAACGGAAACAAACTTATTAGTATGACACGATCACAAGAGGAAAAATACAATATTTACACATAAATATAGACAGCAGGAAAGATTTACATATAGAAGTGATTCTGGAGAATAAATATGGCAGGTAGACCGCAACAACTCTCTTTTGACTTGTAGAAACCAATACCCCTAAATCAACAATAAAAATCACTCCTAAAAGTACGCTACATTTAAACCAGACCTTACTATGGCAGCTCAGTGCATTTCCACTTAAATGCAAAAGCTAGATGTGTATAGCTTTATAAAAGCTGAAAACTAGGATTAGTTTAGATTAGGGCCTATCTTATAAAACATTAAGAAATACTTTCAGTGGTTATTAATGGTGTGAAAACTCTACCCATCTAATAACTGACATACTCTGATTTTTATGTCTCTTTAACTGTTAATTAAATGTGTCCAGACATCAACACAAGCCGTCCTTCATTTGGTGGGCTCTGGATCTGTAAATTAAACCCAGGTGGGGGGCTTGGGCTGGAGGCATCAGGTGGACGTGGTACCGTAGTGTAGAAATTAATTACATCACTGGATGCAAAGTTCAGAACAGGTGAGTTGTGGATCGGCTGAAGGTATGATATTTCCTCTCAAAGGCGGAGGACAGGTTAATCATGGATGGGGAATGACTAGCCTGGAAAAAGAAAACGAAAAATAAAAACTGTAACATAGTGATGAAAGGAGAGTTTTAGGGTTATTCTAGGTTATTTCCATTCTAGTCTTTAATTAGTTTAAGACTCGAGAGTGCTGAATTGTAAATGGTGGATGTTTTAACCTTTGGTGCATTTTCATACCCAGAAGACCTTGTTAAAGATTCAATGCAGAGTTGAAGTGTTGGTTAAAGCTGTAATGCACTTAGGGCTCTTTTTACAAACTATTCATACTGGAGTCTAGGAGTGGGCGAGATCGGAAGAGCGTCG
>JAUCMR010000016.1:11704583-11731936 GCA_032357425.1 Enteromius argenteus | reverse complement strand
ATAAATCTGCAAAAATGTCAACAATTCTGTGTTTTTCTGTCAATATGGGGTGCTGTGTGTACATTGAGGAAAAAAATACACTTAAATGATTTTAGCAAATGGCTGCAATATAACAGAGTGAAAAATTAAGGGAGGTCTAAATACTTTCCGTACCCACTGTATATATATAAAAAATATAAACTGAAAATGATTAAAAATATCCAGATACATAAACACAAAACAATAATAAATGATAGAGATCACTTAATAGCTCAACCAACTGTGCGTAGCTCCAAAGTGCAGTCAATCTGATACTTGACTTTCACTTAAATTAAATCAATTTAATCATTTATTCAAATGCAGTGTGGGTGTGATAATAACAACAATATAGAGAAACTCTAGCTAGCAGCTTGACATCATAAGGCTTTCATTAATTTAACACCATAAACAAGACCAGAAATCAAGATTAATGGGTTTCATATAGTGGCACTGCTTTGGGGAACCTGATGGGAGTATTTGCATTATGAAGAAAGAGGGGTGTCTGCCCATCTGTAGTATTTCCAAAAACACATTGAGAAGAGACCAAGAAGAGCTTTACCTCCAAACAGTCGTTGAACAGGAAGAGTGTGACATGTTCTCCCCGATCGCAGGGTTTGTCTCCCAGAGCAATGGTTTCAACCCTGTGAACCAGACTCCGGTGTGACGACAACAAATTGGCCTGTAGACACACACAAACATACAAAAAAAAAAAAAAAATCAGTTTCCACCTCGCAAAACATTTGCAAGCTTTTCAGCAAATTAATAAGTTATAAGTGACTGGTGTGCAGAAGTTTGTTCAACCAAACATGCTGCATTTCCTGTCACTGAGCCTGCAGATTCCTCAGAGTGCTGTTCCTGGATCAGACTCTGCTGTGTCCATGCTGCTTCAGTTCCCATGAGCTACAAAAGCCAAACTGATCCAGGAAAAGCACTCCCATCTGTGGGCGATCATCGGTTTTGGCAGCCCCGTCTCCAGACGCAGCTGTTCTGGGGCGAGTCTGACAGGAGACAACATGAGCTGACTCACTCTGATCCATTTAGTATTGAGAGAAAGTTTCAGACAGCACGTCTGCATCTCTCACCGCAGAGAGAAGAAGAACTGCAGCCAACAATACAGCATCACACTTTACCGTTTGCTGTTAAAAATAGCATTTAATTGAGTCCACTTATAATGTTACTCAAGGTTTCTAGCAGCAAAACCTCTTAAGTTTTACATGAGCATTAAAAAACAGACTGTTCCTGCTACTGTAGCTTTAAAATTTGCAATAAATATAGTCTATCTTCGGTTTCAAAATCGCTGAATACATAGGCATCCAAAATGAACACAGACAACCATGTGTTATGATTCTGACAGATGATTTCTGAATGACCTTTTTTATGGCTTATATTTCATGGTTGGTGTGGACAGGCGAAGGAGATTTGCTTGGTGAATGTTGAAGTATGCTTACATCATACTCTTATTTCAAAAAGGGCAAGAAAAATCCCGTTGGTCACAATATGGTCACTTCGGTTCTTTTGGTTGGGGCATAGAAATCACGTGAAGTTATTTGAGAGCTGTGACAGAGGGTGATGACTTTGAAAATACAACATCTTTTACTGCGATTTGTTGACTCAAAGGCTTGGAAGATTTCACTATTTATATAAAAGGCAAGCAAATGACAGAATTGGGTGAATTATTTCTTTGAACTCGACTGAGATGTGTGTAAATGTAAGACATTTACAGAAAAGTGAAAACAAATTACTCACAGGGCAGCCGTCCACCTCATAAACAACATCAAAAATCTGCTTCTGTCCCTCGGTTTTCCTTTTATCTTCATTTATGTGGCTGTAAACATTAAGAAAGAAAGAAAGAAAAAGAGAGAGAGAGAGAGAGAGGAGAGAGAGAGAGAGAGAGAGAGAGAGAGAGAGAGAGAGAGAGATCTTTGTATAAACTTCACGTTCACTCTTCCAGCTACAACTGAAAAGACATTTTCAGCCTAATATTTTTGGTTGCATCATTAGCTCATTTTAAGGAAATTTGGATTCCAGAACTTACGTCATCACTTCCTTTAAAGACTCGATGGCCTTTTCCAGGGTCACTTTATCAGGGTTGTCATCTGATGTGTGTTTCTTTATGTCTATAAAGAATAAAATTCACTGTAACTGTGTTTTCTTTCATCAGCATACAGAGGTAAAATAAAAGTAGAAATTAAAAATAAAAGAAAATAGGATAATAATATAATAAAAAGACAATAAAATATGGATTGAGTCAGATTTACTGAATAGCTCCAAACTCGAGCTAACACCCATATTTATGTGAACTACCATTCAACAGGAGGGCAACACTCGGCAGTCTCTGCACAGGACGAATCAAAAGCTCAACGAGAGTCTGACGGCCACACTCAGGTTTAGCCTGATTAATCTGGATAACAAAATGAGAAAAAGAATGTGAATAAACGGCATTCACAAAAAATGCCCATACAAACCTGCTCAAACATAGAGCAGAGGTTCAACAGATTTTGCCTTTTTTTTTTATTATTATTGTTCGCTCTCAAAAAACAATCTGAGAATAGAAAATGGGCACCCTGAGGTCAAACATCTCTTAATTCAGCTATTTCTTTCCAATTTATCACTTTCTATTTAAAGCTGAAGTCTTTCTGAACACTAAAAAGAGAAGACAGTACCTTCAAGAACGCATGAAACCTCGGCTTCTGTCTCTCGCATCTGACTATAGTCTCTTTGCTCATCTCAAAGAAGTTGACAAACGGTGGGTAGGCCTTCACCAGATCTCTAGACTGAGAGAGAAATTTAAAAAATAAAGAGAGATCTCAAAAGCTGCCATTCAAGCTTTGACGGCGTTGTGAGCTTCACGCCGGAGGAGGTCGAGTTCAAAGCGTCATCACACTCACATATTTCAGGATAATGTCTCCTACGCTCCTCTCTTCAGACCAGTTCATCACCAACTCCTCGAGATCCGCCTGTCAAAGCACATACATCAGCCGACACGTTCAACAGCCTTTACTCAGCATTTTGGAAAGGTTATTGCCTACCTTTATTCTTGTGTGCACTTCATAGATGTCTGGAATACTGCCAAAGATGGTCTTGATCTCTTCCTGAGCTAGAATTGGGCCGCCCACCTGCCCTTCTTTCTCCAGAGGGTATTTGAAGAGCTGGGGGGGGGGGGGATAAAAAAAATAAAAAGATGAACAAAAGGAAATTAAATCACCAAGCAAGAAAGGCCGCCGGGATTCTGACCAGTGGCACAGGACTTGACAGCAGAGGTTTGCATTCCTGTGGGATCACTAAAGGACCTGATAAGATTTGTTGCAGAGCAGGACTAAACCTCTGATTTGTAGGCATGAGAGGGTGCTATTTCTAAGAGATGTCAGCCAAAGCAGAGTAGAGTGGAATGGTTTTTATTTTTCTTCAGCTTTTTGACATCTTAAAATAAACCCTTTAACAGGAGTTTAGAAACTACCCCCCAAAAGCTTGGATTGGTACCATTTCTTAAATGTGTTTGAAAGAATTGTTCACCAAGGCTGCATTTATTTGATAAAAAAAATTATAAATTTTTATACATACATACATATATACACACATACATATATGGTGTAAGAAGTTTTTACGTTTTAAAATCATGATTTTCAGCTATTTAAGACACTTTTGAAATATATTATTATATTGTTATGGACTGTAAGATCTTGTAATTCATAATAATTAGCAAAGAATAATAATAAATTAATTAAAATAATAAAAAATATAACCATTTAAAAAAAAAAAAAAAGCTGAAAAAATTATGATTTAGGATTAAGGACTAAGGATTTTAATAGTCCAATTGAAATTTTTGAATCTTGCCAATAGTCGACTGATAGTTGAATCATATGTTTGGGAGCGGGGCAAAATAAGAGTCAAGTCAGTCTGTCATCGACTGTTATCATTACTGATGTTAACACACAGGGCACACAAATGCGAACAAAGTAAATAATTTTTTATGTTTCCATTAAAAGACAGTTAACATTTACCGTCGTCGAAACCCTAAGAATTCACAACTTTTTTTTTACAGTAGTGCTCTTAACGTTATGTATATGACAATAGTTATTAATGTTCTGCATTTCTGTTTTGAGTTGTCTGAATGCAGAAGTGAACGAGTCTGTGCAGCTCAGAATGAACACCTTTTGTGGACGCGTTCTTCACGCAACTACGTGCAGAAACAACAGCTAAACTCTATTAAAAAAAAAAACGCCGTTTTATAATAATAGTGTTCTCATTATGGTATATGACACTCCCAGTCATAGTTATTACTGTTATTCATTGTTTGTCCTGTTCGTGCTATGCGCGGAAGAGATAAGGGCTTTACTGCAGCATAACTCAACATAAATAATATACACAATATATATATATATAAACCATCTGAAATGTTTTGAAATCACTTGTACCCTACCTGATCGAAAAAAATCCAGGTATTTTACTCTGCCTCAATTTGAGTCACGTTAAAGATTTAAATCCCTGCCACCAAGATGCACCTCTGTCGGTCACGGATTATGGAAAATGAAACTAAATTTAAATCTATAGGGGTGGTTGGATTTATTCACGCAAGTTAAAATAAAATTCAAATTAAAAAAAGTTTCTTTTTATTTCAGATTCTTATTTACAGGATTATTTTAATAGTCTGTATATTAACATATTAGGAGAAAACCAGTAGTTCTATGTGAAACTGGACACTGAGCACACCCATATAGTCAAATGGTATGATCATAAAACCCCGCAAATATTCGACTGTGAGATTGGGTGTCGAATCAGGCTCCCCGAATCACTGACAGTCCGAGGACACCCCTAATATTATATTATATTATATTATATATATTTATTACACACACACACACACATTAATTTAAATTATTATTCTTTAAGAAAGTTAAAAGAAAAATTTAACAGCATTCATACACATAAATAAATGGTAATCAAATCTAAATAAATATATAAAACTATAATAAAAAAATTATGATATTTAAATGTTTAATCAATTTTTTTTTTTTGGTTTAACAAGTCGTAGAGAACATTCAAAATGGAAAAAAAGTATAGTTTTGCAGGAGTGGAATGAAACAGGAAAAAAATCAGTGTCATGCAGACCTCCATCTGACAGATACTCCATAAACTTAATGAAGATCCAGTGGTCCACAATGGAAAGGTCAAGTTATTCAGTATTGCCTGATGATCTGACTCCAGTGTTCAGTGAAATTTGCTGGGCTCTGATTGCAGGCATATGATGTGGCATTTACTATGCAAGCAGACACAGAAGTGTGTGTGTGTGTGTGCATGCATGTGTGTGTGTTCGTATGAGCTCCACATATAGGGGTACAAAGCAAAGCTCAAGTGTCCATGGCATTGGTGTCCAAATCTAATTCATTTTCCCCCCTACTGGTCAGAGGCACTGGTTCAGTTTGATAAGGCCACAGCCAGGTACTGTGGATTGCCACTTTCCTCTGTGTGTGTGTGTGTGTGTGTGTATAAGAAGGAGAAAGAGAACACGCAAGACACACAAACAGAACACAAACCTGCAGGACCGTAGCCAGGATATCAACGTAGTTGCTTTCGGTTTGGTAGAGCTCCTTGGAGACCTGCCAGCGCGCTGACTGCTTAGGAAGGGCGGGAGTTGAGCTTTTGGGAAGTTTGGCATTCTCTGAAACACAAGCAGAAATGCAGGGATCAGCAGCTGTAAATCGCACACTCTTACTTCTTATCCTCAGATAGGTTTCATCCCTTTTCTCAAAATATCTTTTCGAAAATCTGATAAAGAAGAAAATCTTTATTGCGTAAGGTTTCAAGTAAAAAGGAATGATAGAGGAATTAAAAGCAATGTTCCATGTTCAACAAAATAAAAAATAAATGATCAAAAATCAAATCATATCAGATCATACAGTAAAGAGTAAAATGCACTGTTGCATCATTTTAATTTTAATTCATTTGTTTTAAGACAGAAATCATATGCGTGTTTAGTAAAGTTGATGCACTTCAATTATTTTCTTAGATATTACAGATGTTTTTGTTAGGTAAATCTAGGAGTTTTCTGTGGTTATCCACACTATGCCACAAAACAAAGAAAAAAAAAAAATTAATTAAAACACATTTTTGAAAACAAATTGACATGAGCAACCTTTTCTACATTTAGTGAAAAGCCTTATGATAGTGGCATAGATTAATGTTTGTATTCATCCTAGACCCAGGCTAAAGTTAGCATGAATGTCACCTGTCTGGTCAGCTTCCTGTCTGCACACAGGAGTGCTGATTCGCTGCAGTGGCCTCTCTTTCTCTGATCTACTCTGTCTGGTACTCCTCCGCCTACAGCTGCTCCTCCTGCGCCTGCGCTCTGCAAAAGACAGCGGCCTCACTCATCTAAAACACATCCTGACTGCTCTCCTGGTTCAAACTCAGCCCTGGCTGAGTTCACCCTGGACCTCTGACATCAAAGTCTGAGGAGTTCTGGAACACTCTCGCATAATGCAGTGGGAACTCTGCAAACTTCTCAGACATCCGAACTAGTATTTTTTCTGAAAGCTGAAGGTTAGAATATTCTTCTGTTTGTTTGTCTAACCCATGGAAGACAGGGGCAGTGTTATATTATTTGGTTGCTAGTCACATGTCGTATTTGATCATTTGTTTCACCTCCACTGGATTTGCAGGTGTCAGGTGTGTTGGAGATGTCCAGCAGCGAGCCCATGGAGAGGGAGTGTTCAGCCGAGGGTCTTTTGCGTGGTGGGAAGGGAGAAATCTCGGTCTCCTTGGTGAGCTGAGCCAATGTTTCTCTAAGACGGCGACGTTTTCTGCCACTGTTGGGTGTCGTGAGAGACAGCATAGACACGGCCTTCTTCATTGCAGGACTCTCCGGCTGAGAGGAAGACACATGGACAGATATGATCACATTGGTATTTATGAAACTGTAAAATCTTTTCTTTTTTTTTTGCGTTTGGATTGCAGAAGTCATTTTCTTGGTTACCTCACCTTTTCGTAGGAATACATGGTTTCCCCAGCACGGGCGTCCATTTGTATACTGCCCCAAAACCACTACAGAAAGACACAGAATGAGAAATAAAACGAGAAGTTAATATACATTCATTTAAAAATATCTCAGCTGAACCTTTTATTAACACCTTTAAATAAATACTGATGCATTTGTGATCGTAACTGAGCTGCCAAAATTCATGATGTGTGCCAAAAAAGACTCCCACTACTCCTCGCAACCTACTAGATACTGGACTACAGACAGGAAGCAGTGTAAAATAACAGTGTTATATTAAACACTGTTATTAAGGACCCACACAAAGCCCAGTGTGTGTTTCTATGTGTGCGCTGGTCAAGTTCATACCTCCTGCTTCACTACATAGAGTCGTTTGGAGGGAGTAAAGGGCAGTTCTTTAATGGAGTTCTCCTCAACTACCAAGTGGGTGCACCTTTCATCACCCACCGGCTGGAACCGTCCACCTGCACAAAACAAGCACATGCTCCTTCAAAAACAGAAATCAGGGGTCATTTGCTTTAACAGAGAAGGTCTGATAATAAAATACAGATGTATATCCTGGGGTCAACATCTCAGATGAATCAAAGTGAAAGGCTTTGGTTAATCGAGAAATATTTGAGTAAAGGTTTTTTGACACTTCAAAACATGAAACGTTTAATACTTGTTTTAGAAAGGACACTGATACATGAGAGGTCAGTACCGTGTTTCTGTGTCCTCTCCTCCATGTTGTTTCTGTCCTCTTCAGAGAAGCCCAGAAAGCTCAGCACGCAATCCTGGAATGGAGGGACTTTAAACTCGGTGCGGAACTCCTCGTTGCTTGCATGGAAATTGCTAAAAAAAACATTAAAAAAAACAAGAAATCACAAGACCAAAAAAATAAATAAAAATACTACACAAAGAAATTAAATAAATAAAATTCCGTTAATTATAAACCCCTTGGGAGGGGACCCATATTGTAAAATCCAAAAACAGCTTCATGTTCACAGAAGCATTTATACATTATATATTTATATGGTACAAAATTATTATTAATTAATTAGCCAATTTTATTATTAGTTCATATAAAATAATATATGCATTCATAACATTAGGATGTGCTGTTTGCAAATTAAATTATTGGATAAATTAAACTAGTTACTGTATTTAAGTAAGAGCAAATTATTGAAAACACTGATTTTGTATAACAATTACCAAAACTACCGAAGTTCGATGCACAAACATAACTTTAATGGCACCTATGGAAGTCAGATCCCATTTTAAAAGCCCCAAAAACATGGCTTCTGCAAGTTTTATGAAGGCAAATATAAGATAAGACTTTAAGAACTTGGTAAGATCAAGTAAAGAATATTGAAGAAATAAATTAAAGGGAACATTATACGTCATTATGTTCTCTATATGTAAATGTCTAGGGAGCAAACAATGAACTCCATTAACAACAAGTTTGGAAACACAACTTCCTACTGATCTCCATTACTTTTCAATACATTTACAAACAACAAAAAAAAAAAAGATGCTTTAGGCTTGAATACTTCCCATTACAAATCACTTGAATAAGAAAATAACTTGCTGTATTTTCTGATCACACGGGGGGGGGAATAGTCTTCCTAAGCCTAAAGATTCTTAAAATCAAGATAAATTTAAGAAGCTAAGTGGCATAGGTCTTCTTTTCTGTCAAAATGGGAGTTTAGGATGAAACAGAACATATATTTATCAGTGGATTTAAAAACAACTTAATTCAAAAGGGAAAATGAAATCCATTTACAGATTTGTGCTCATTTTTTGTTTTTATTATTAATTTTATTCAATTTCTCAGAAAACAGACTTCATATGTTCCTTTTGCATCCCAAGTACATGTATCTTGATTTAAATGGATTCAGTTCTTTTGTATTGGAAAACAATTATTTTAGCTATTATAAATGTAAAAAATTAAAATAATTCATAAGATAAAATTAATTAAAAAATTACCTTAATTACTTATTACATTTTTATTTTTGCATTTATCAATTCAAGATTTTTTTGCTCCGACTTAAAATCTTTTACAGGCCTTAATTTGTGAACAGGTAAATTAAGACTTTTTAAGACCTGCACAAACATTTTTATTGTTGTTGGTCAACAATAACTATTAGCCCGTGGAGGGTAGGTAACATCATTTAAAAGGGAGCCATTTCGAAGGAAGAGCAAATTGAATTTTGTAGAAAGATTAGAATTTTTCCCCTCTACAGAATAAAGTGCACTGATGCACCATGCACAATAAGACCAGAAACAAGGACAGTACAAGGTCAATTTTGATTTTGGATTGACTTTAAGTCTGTCTCCATTAAGTCTAGCGAGCGCAGAGGGGATGAAAATGAAAGAAGAATCCCTTCAGTCAACATCCAGCCAACGGTGGCAGGTCATTAATGTGAAAGGTCAGGTTCAGTGTTCGATACATGTTTGGAAAATGTCAAAACCCGAGTGCTGCGGAAACCGATTTTAAAGGAACAATCCACTTTTTTCGAAAATAGGCTAATTTTCCAACTCCCTAAGAGTTAAACAGTGGAGTTTTTTGAATCCATTCAGCCGATCTCTGGGTCTGGCGATAGCACTTTTAGCTCAGCTTAGCATAGATCATTGAATCCAATTAGGCCGTTAGCATCTCTCGCTCAAAAACGACCAAAAACTTGATTCTTCTGCAGTTACATCGTGTACCAAGACCATAACGGAAAATAAAAACTTGCGATTTTCTATAAGAACTATACTCTCAACAGCACACCAATGTTGTTGCCTCGTGTCGGACAAAAAAGCTGCGCATATATGAAAGGTAAACAAAGCAGCGCGTGCGTACCATTTTGAAAATCAGTTATGTTGGTAACTTTCTTCATTTCAAGCGGCTCACGTTATGATAATATTCACATATTGGAAAGCTTGGGTAACATCACGTAATATTATGATAGTCTTCTGTTGATTTGACTGATAACGCACACCCCTAGCTAAAAGTGCAACCACCTGAACCAGATATTAGCTGAATAGATTCAAAAACAGTAAAACTGAACTGTTTAACTCTTGGGGAGTTGGAAAAGGAGTCTATTTTCAAAAAAGGTGGCGTGTTCCTTTAATACGGAAGAGGGGAGGGCCAGTTTGGCGTGCGCACCAGTGGCTGGACATTTCATCCTCGTCATTCACAGTTTTTACTCCTCTACACTCACACGGTGAGGAGGACTGACGCAAGGAGTAGTTTTATGTCACTATCTTACATGTCATTTCTGTGCTCCCATGCCTTGTGTATCCACTCAGGGGTGAGGATGGGTGTGCCCATGCACACTGCCAACTAAAAAGAAAAAAAAGAGAGAGAGAAAGCAGTGAATAGCATCTGGAGGGAAGAGATCCTCTTACCAAAGCCTGGACCATGCATTATGCATAAGACTAATGAATGATTCAGCCCAATTCAGCACGCTGTGAGGAGAGATACATGAGAACGGTTTTAATCAAACCCTCTCTAAATAACACAGACACGTCAGCTGCAGACAGTAGACCCTGTCACGGAGAGCACACCTGGGGTTGGAGGAAATAGCCATAACTGACTAAAAAGACAAAAGGCTCCTCATCTAGACTGATTTTTAAGAATTAATATATTGAGGAAAAATAAAGGTCAATCATTTAACAGTTTTGGTGACTGACTTTCTTCAAACACAAAAGACTACAAAGTTTCTGGGATTTGAAAGGGAGATGGCATTTAACCAAACTCTACTGGAGCGGCCAGATCAAGTCTGTTTTAATATAGTGTTTAGGCGCGTGTCTATTTCATGGGTAGCCTATATGTGAAAATGTAATTTATTCAGGTGAATTCTCAGTATCATTACTACAATCTTCAGTGTCACATGACCCTTCAGAAATCTGTTCACTATGCTGATTTACTGCTCAAGAAACATTTCTTATTATTTATACTGAAAACAGTTGTGCTGCTTAATATTTTTGAGGAAACCATGATACTTACAACTATGAATGCATTTGCTGTCACACTTTATCAATTTAATGCATCCTTTCTGAATAAGAGTATTTATTTCTGTATGAGAAATATAACAAGAACCATGCTAACCCCTAAACTTGCCCAGCTCAATCCAAGCAGCTGAATCCATCTTCAAGAAACGGCTAAAAGCACATCTCTTACATCTTTATTTGATCCTCTAACTTTAGCACTATTCTATTCTGTTTTATCTGTTTTCTTGACCCTCTATCAATTACATATTTATAACTGCAAGTTTATTTTTTCTATTCTATCTACTCGTTCCTTAAAAAAAAAAAATTTTTTTTTAAAAAGTATGTTTATCTACTTGTTTTGTTAAAACAATAAAAATAAAAAAAACCTTACTATGTGTATTGTGTTAGGCTAACTGAGGCTTGTCATAGTGCTTTTGGGTTTTGATTGCTTCTATTGTTCTCATTTGTAAGTCACTTTGAATAAAAGTGTCTGCTAAATAACTAAAATGTAAATGTAAAACTTTTGAACAGTACATGCTACAAAGACCTCAAATAAGTGATTTGATTTGACATGTGGCAGCACAGGGCCATTACAGCAGGGTGAGTCAGAAAGGATTTCACCACTGCAAATCTGATGTTGTTTTTTTTCCCCCTACTATAAAATCAGTGGCTATTTGATGTACACATGTGGATGCGCTGGATACATACCCTGTATTTTTCACCATGTGTTGAACGGGCGATGAGGTGTGTGACTTTAGTGCTGTCAAAGTCTTTTCGGATGGTGCCACCCATGTGATGGACGAGATTTACTAGGGTAACCTGAAGAAAAGCACAGTTAAAACAAATCTGACAGTGATGGTGAGGGCTGTTTTTTGAGTCAAACGAGTAGACATGCAGAACTCACCACTTCATCTTTTTTACGAAATCCGGTGAAGCAGAGAGACAAGTTGAGCATGGTCATAGAGTACAGAGGCCTGGAGGAGAACGGCAGAGGCTACAGACAAGGACATGAAGAATACCATTACTATGCATCAAATCAGAACAAATATGTGAATGCAACATAAAAAAACAGACTTAAAAAAAACACTAGATTCATATCACGCAAGTAGGTTTATCAATCAAAACAGAAGGTCATCTGCATATAGAAATCTTAAACGTATAGTAACAGAAAGGAATTATAATTAGGGATGTGCAACAGCAAAGATCAATGTAAGAAGCGAGAGAAACATGGCTGATGTTTGGGTTAACTACATACTGTACATATCTAATTAATCTAATATAGGATGCATCGGGATAGTAACATTTCATTGACATGCTCAATGTGCGGCATATTACTAGTGTTTAGTTTCATGCTCAAATGGTGATTTTTTTTTTTTTTATCACTTATAATGTAGATGAAAATATAGCACATATCTGCTATAAACATAGCACTATAAGAACTTTATATTAATATATAGTACATTTTGTCCTTGCCTGTGTTTCAGCGAGCTGAAAGTGCATCACAGCAGGAGCTCTCTCTCACTCACTCTTTCTATAGCACGTAATGTAAAGTTCACTGGCATTTCATAAACATAGAATTCTAATTAGAACTTTATACTTTATTAAATTGTCTTCTTTACTTGCCTGTGTCACAAAATCACGGCAAGAGCCCTCTCTCACGCTATAGTGCGTAACTTAAAGTTCGCTTTGCATCCTTTTGTGCAGATACAAGTTGTAATGTTACATCTATGTTATGCATCCAAGTTATGTGATTAATATCATAGGATGTGTCATAAAATGGGCTTCAGTTTATTGGCATAAAGTCACTCTTCAGCTTCACCCCATTTTTAGAGGCTTAATTTTTAATAACATTGCTGCATTAAAATCATAATCTAACAGTGTTTTCATTATGTGTTCATAGAAATAAAATTATGACATGAAAACCTGTCTAACTTTAATTTTCACAACAGTGAAGAGATTTTCATTATCTCCATTATGGCCATGCTCATCGATGACTGAAATAAGAAACTGCCAAAAATGCCCATCCTAATTATAACCCATGTTACCTCTCAGCAGACACTTACAGTTTTATTTATTTTATCATTTTTATTATACACTTTTTTTATTATTATTATTATTATTATTATTATTATTACATTATAATAATAACATAATACTATTTTAAATAAATGCAAGGAAGATTCTATTTAGAAAATTAGACCAAAAAAAAAACTCTTTCAACAAAAAGATTAAGCAGCAAAAATTGTTTTTAACATTAAGAACTATTATTAAAAATAGCAACAATAATAACTGAGCACCAAATTAGCATATTAAAGACAAACAAACCACTATTATTACATATATGTTACACAATTCTATATTTAAAATGAATATACGTATGAATAAAACTCACATGTACACAAAAATACAATTATTTAGTGTGTGTATGTGTGTGTGTATATGCATGTATACCATGCGTGACTTCTCACAAGGCAAGACTATGTGCAGTAGGAGCTAACCTGTGCACCACAAGATTTAACGACATTAAGACACACCTTCATTTCTCACTGGTGTGGAGTGTTGTGTAGCCGTATCTATATTCTAGTGTTCGTCAGACTTAATCTTTCTGTCTGGTACCAATCGCTGGCCAGCCAAGTGTTCACTTTGGAATATCTGAGGGAGTCAAGCAGACACTGCTGCGTACACTCAGATAAGCCAGCGACATTTTTCAGGCTTTACAAGGAGCAATCAAAGCTGCTTACGAATCCGTTTCAGCTGGAAAAACAACTTTATTTCAACAGGCTTTTACTCAACCCGTGACGGCATAGTAGTATCAAACTCGTTCACCACCTCAGGGAGAGATTGTTGTGATTCTGTGTGTGCTTGGGTTGTTTTATTTCAGGTCTTACCTCTCCCTTGCTGGCGCAGTGCATCACGGCAGGAGGCCCCAGGATACGATTGTCATTCTTGTACAGGAAGCTGTATTCTGGAGCCTGGAAGTCTTTTAACACAAACACTGTCTCGAACTCGCAGTTCTCTCCATCACCAAAATCTCTGACATTGTCAGTCTTGATATAGGGGGTGTTTATATCCTAATAAGGATGAAAAGGAAGATTCATAAATTAAGATGAGAATGAGAATTTCAACAAACACATTTGCTGCATAGCGATCTCTCTTTTATTAAAAGGGATCTCAGAGATGTTGAAGTGTTCTGACAGATGAAAGACAGCAGTCATTTGTCAAATGATTTAGATTTAGCGGTTACAAACACGGTGTCAGTTCAGGATGGTTCACACAGGACAGCCGATACAGTATGAAACCAATCAATGTATATGCCAATATAGGATATTTACTTGTACATGTTCATTTCTGCCTAGTTCCAAGTTTTATTTTATTTTTTATTATTAAGCACTCACTTAATCTTTTTTTTTTGTAATATTAAAAGATCTGAAGCCAAACAAAATTAGTACATTTTACATATTAAATATAAATATATATATATATATATATATATATATATAATTTATAGTTTGTTAAATGATTCTTCAGAAATCATTCTGATTTGCTGCTACAGAAACATTTCCCATTAATGTTGAAAATAGCTTTGCTGCTTAATTGTTAACTTAATTTTTGACCTTTTTAATAGAAAAAAAAAAAACAGCATTTATTTTAAAATGAAAACCTTTCGTATTTTAGCAATGACTTTAAGGTCTCTTTTGATCAGTTTGATCATATTTCTTTAACTGAAAAATAATATATTTATAATATTCCATTTCTAGAAATTTTTAATTTAAAATAAATTAAGATTTTTATTCAGTTAAGGATATATTATATTATATTGATCAAAAGAAACACTTATAGATTCAAAAGATTTTACTTTTAAAATAAATGCCGTTTTCTTTTATTTCCTATTAAAATAAAAATAATAATCCTAATAAAAAAAATAAATTTTTCCACAAAATTAAGCTGCAAAGCTTTTTTCAAAATTAATGAGAAACATTTCTTTAGCAGCAAATCATATCAGAATGAATTCTTAAGAATAATGTGACAAATTATAAATTATAGTAATATTTTGTTACACTACTACTTTTTGAACTGCATTTTAATCAAATAAATGTATCCCATGAGCTGAGCATATGAAAGAATATGTCCGCTGTGAACAGCCTGTTATGTTTTTTTAAGGGAACTGAAGGGAGATCTGTTAGTGCAGAAATGTACATTATTTCTGACATTTGATTATTATCGTCATTGAAATTACTATTCCGTGACTTACCTGTATTTAAAAAGTAAAGACAAAAAGAGAAAAATTACAACTTAAACTAAAACAGGGGTTAATCACCAAAAAGTTGATTACATGACTGATTGATAAGTTCATTCTTAATTCAGTGGATTAAAGGTCACCTGCTGAACAAACACAGAACAAGTTGTTAGAACACACTGTTAGAACTTAGTCCAGACCACCAGCGTGAGTGAGTTTGATATTAAACAGCGCAGCGCCAAACCGAATCCCCCTTAAAACACCATGCTGCAAATCCCCTCGGTGCTCTCAAGCATGCAAAGATCCCAGGTGCCGAGACGTACCATATTGACTATGGATTTTATCAATTTCTCACGCGCCTCTGTGCCCGGCTGCCCTTCTTTAATCTTTACCACCGGGACTTCCATTATAGTGATGGCCTGTAAAAATGAAGAATTGACGTCAACCTGGCAACCCAAAGCTGATAAATTTCCCAGGCAGGAGGGCCTTACAACCTGTCAAATCGAGATGAGAACATCAAACAAATGTCACGAAAAGTCCAGGAGGAAGTTCTGCTATGTTAAGTTGCGTAAGAGCACGGAGAATAGATTACTAAAAGAAGCAGCTGCATCTGTAGTCTTCTCACATCTTGTCAAGGGCAAAGAGAGATTTTCAGGAACATCCCCATCCTCCCCTGAGCACTACATGTGAAGTTTTCATGCCAAATACACACGCATTTAACCTCATTTATCAAGCTCTGAGCCTAAATGCCCCCTCACTGACCCGCGTTCCCTCCAAACGCAACTGTCAGAGCAAGTGAAGGAACATTCATAACGCTTCTTTCGTCCGTTAACTCCCAACAGCCACATACCACATGTCAGTGTAAGAATGTAGAGTAAAATGTTCATCAGTATCAAATCCAGTTCAGAATCAGAGATAACATAGTCCTCAAAAGCTGCTGTTCGAGATACTGACGGTCCTGGACTCAAAGAGCTCAATCAGATATTGAATAAAATGAAACAAAGACCTAATAAATGTCTACTGTTGCATAACAAAAATAATAATCATAAAAAGCATACAAAAGCATAATAAGCCAAAGGAAAAAAAATAAGTCAATGTCACTTTGAGAATTTTTGTGACAAGTGGCATTTTATCATAATTTTTTCAATAATTTATCACTGCATGACAAAAACCAATACATGAATTAAAAATAGCAAAACAATTTCACTGTCATAGGCACGAATGAAAATGTTTTAATTATAATGTAATGTACTGGGAGGTAAAATTTTTCAGCAAGCATGCATTAAGAATTTTATATTGTTAAAAAAAAGGTATTCTTTTGAATTTTTGATTCAATTAAGAATTCAGGGTAAAAAAATAATCATGGTTTCCACAAAACTATTACCAGTGATAATTGCTTGAAATAAATAAGAACAAGAGGAAGAGGAAATCACCAAATTATCATATTAGAGTGATTTCTGATGGATCATGTAACTCTAAAGACTAGAGCAATAATGCTGAAAACTCACAGGAAAAAAATACATTTTAAAATATGAAAACAGGAAACAATAACTTGCATGTAATATTTCACAATTAAGATTTCACTGTATCTTTGATCAAATAACGCAGCCTTGGTGAACATAAGAAACTTCTTCCTAATAAGTGCACTGACCCTAAGCTTTTAAACGGTAGTGTACATGCAAAAATATCACTGCCAATATTTTTGTAGCTCATGTAAACTTTAATCACTTTAAGGACAGAATCAAATCAGAATTTAAACTCCTGTTTTATTATTATCATAATTTGTTTGATGCCATGTCAGCAGCAAGACTTCTGTCTTCAAGGCAAAAACAATAAATAACAGAAGTAACAAGAAGCTAATACATTTAAGGTGAATTAAACTACCGTTTTCAATGTGAGATTCATTTTTAATTTTAGGATCACACTAGCAAGCAGACATACAAATACCCTAGAGCCTAGACCATCCTTAAAATTCAGTTAAAAAATAGTTTCAGTCAGGCAAACGGAGGGATTTCATTTATATCTTCTGTGCACCGAGCACTAAGCTTACCAACACAAAATGACTTCATTCCTGTTAGCAAACTGATTACATTTAATCAGATTAGAAGATTGTGAAACTTTTCTTTTCACAATGAACTTGAAATACTTCAGAAGGGTCTGATATTATTTTACCTCATTAATGCAGCTCATGTCGTCTCAGTGTAAATCTATATATATATCTCGGTCTATATAAACTCAACTATATTCTTTTGTACCTGAAGAGCTTTCTCAAGTTCTGCAATGTTGCCAGCCTTCCCCACCAACACCACTCTGGTCTCAACTTTGGGCAATACATCTGAAAAAACAACAACAAAATAAAGAGTTACAAAAGAGCACAGGCAAAGGTGAATCTCTATGGAAATAGACAAAATAGAGTGAAAGAAAATAACCTCTTTTGTTATGTTTTGGCTCAGTTAAACAGTCCACCCTATGGACATGTCAGTTGATATAAGGTTGATGGAGATGGAGGGCGGTTCACTTACCCTCTGACTCGTCTGCGTGTAGACCCATGAAAAATTGCTCCTTTGAGGTCTCTGCCATCCGGGAGTCGTATACGGAGGAGTCAACCAGCAGGCTGCGGCCTGGCCCTAAAGTAACTATGCTGCTGTCAGCCATGGCTCTGTGACAAGGGGTGGCGACCCAGTCCTGTCCAGAATATCAAAAGCTGGAGGCTAGAGAGAGAGGAGTGAACAAGGGCGGCACAGAAATAAGAGTTTCAAAGAAGGAATGATGAAGGTTAAAGGGAGGAGAGAATCAATATATATATAAATCTCCACAAAATATGAACAAAGTTTACTCTATATGGTCTTTAAAAAATTGCAGCTGCATAAATGCAATGAATAATTAATCTGAATGCAACATTGCATTAATAAACAACAGTTGCAGTTCATTAACGTCCAAGTGCGAAACAAAACATTAGATATGTCTATATGTATGCACATTTTAACAGGTAATGAAGTAAAGAATCACATTTTGTAGAGATCTGTCAGGTTTTTAGAGAGCAATGCGGTGACAGCTGATTGGCAGCTGCAACGCACTTCAGTGATAAGGGCTAGCGCAACAGCTAGCTAACTTCTAAACAAAAGAAATTATTTCCAACAAAGTCTTGTATTTAGAATTAAAACGAACGGATGATGGAAACTCACCGTATGAGATGGGATACGTCCAGATATGTGCTGGAAAGGGTTTGAAGAAAGAAGAAATGCTGTCTGGCTGTTAAACCAGCTGAGCAATCTGTGTTTATGTAGCCGAACTATTGATTAAAACCGGAGCGTTCGCACATAAACACCCTTTGTCAGCACAACGACGCGTGAAGTTTGTCTAAAGTGAAAAATAAAACGATTAAGTTACGAAAATAAGTTTTGTTGGAATAATAAGTCCATTGTATACGCTCTTTTGATAGGTGGCTCCGTTCAACTCACTCCGTGAATTCAAAAAAGCAAGCAAACATGAGAGCCCAACGCCGATTGGCTGAGAGCGAAGAGCTCGACGGAAGTTCTGAAGCGACGCCTCTGATTGGCTGATGAATTCAAATGGCAACGCACGCTATGTGTGGAGTCCCCAGCGGCTCTGTCCGTGAGTGAACGGACTGTATTTAACCTTATGATTAAAACACAAGATGTAAACGGCTCATAAAACATCCAGGAACAAGCGAACTAAATAAGAATGTTTAACAAAAACAACAGAGAAACTTATTGTCCGTCATCAACGTTACGTTAAACATAGTCTCCATCAAAATGCAATTAATTTAAATTGACGTTAATAATAAAAAATGATGGATTTTTAAGTGTACAATTATTATAATTGATTATGTTTTTATATTACACCATTATATTATACTATATAGGGCTATAAGGGTCATTTATTAATTTGAGATGTACAGGCCTACACCTGAAAGCTGAATAATTAAGTTTTCCATTGATGATGATGTATGTTTGTTTGTTCAAATGAAGTCATATTGCTAATCCGAAATTAAGTTTTTATATTTAGAGAAGAGAATAGCTATACAAAATATCTTCATGGAACATGATCTTTACTTAATTTGGGGATAAGTAATTATACTTAGTTTTATGGGATAATTTTGACCCATACAATGCATTGTTGGCTATTGCTACAAATATACTTGTGTGACCTCAGACTGGTTTTGTGCTCCAACTTATAACTCTTGAAAGCCCCCTTATACTTTATTATGGTTTATTGTGGTAGCAACTAGAAATAATAATATTTGAAAGGAAACTATGATTATCATGGTGTGAATCAAAGTCAATGTTTTTATTGAGCAAGTGATTGATTCAGTTATGAAATGTAGTTTCTGTCCTTCTCATTCATTCTCATCTTAAATCTGAACTCCTGTCTTGTTAGAAATAAAAACAATAAATTAAACCCATCATCCTGCACTGTCCCGATGTGACGTCGCCCCATTAACTTCCATTGAACCCGAGCAATGAGACTCAGCCTGCCCTCCGTTTATCCTAAAGAGCAGCCCCTTTCCTGCTGACAGAAGTCTCCTTCTTTCTTCTGCCCGGCCTGCTTTCGGGAGGCAGTGACTCATGATAAATAGACTGCCAGGTGTCTTCAAAATCTTTAGACACCTGAAGCCAAACCCAAGGACAAAGTGAAGGCAGTGCACTTTTTTAAAATTCAGTTTCAGTGCTTGTCACATCTCTGTGTGTCTTTGTGTCCTGCTCTCTCTCCACTCTCTTTCCTTCTCGTCTGCTTTACTCTCCTGCCACCCCTCAGGAGTTTTTGGGAGTTTGAAAGACACCCTCTATAGAACAAAGCCCAGAGAATCTTGCCTGGCCCTCTCTCTCTCTCTCTCTCTCTCATTCTGTTCCCCCTTTTAGATGCACACTTTGGTGTCACACAATCTCTTAAAAAGCTTATAATTACAACCAAATTTTCAATATGAAAGTTCTTGGAAGAAGTGCATGAGGAGCCTCTAAAGATTTCATTACATCTTCATGACATTTCTAACTTATATTAACAGTCTCCATATGCAAAGTCACAGACATTGTTTTATATTGAATGTATTTCATTATGCATTTGTAAATGTACAGTTATTTAATGCATAGACACATTAGCTAATATACCGTCCGTAAGGAAGCTGTGAAAAGCAAAATATTCACATATATATATATATATATATGAACAGAATGATGATACCAGCAAGAATCACATCAGCATTCAATATCAAATTTTGTGCTTAGATATTTACATTTAAGAAACTATCAGAAAGTAATCGCAATCATATGTGGATGTTGGCGGTTATAAGATAACTTTTGGCATCATTACTACATTCACTGTCATCCAGTTCTTCATGTCAAAGCAGGAAAGGTACAGTACATCTGATTTCTGTATTCGTTTTAGCACAAACCGACAACATTCATGAGCAATACTGTAAGATAACAGTAGCAGATGCTTTTACAGTACAGCTGGGATATTTATGCTATAACAATCATACTTTCTGAACTACATATAAAACATCTCCAGAGTAAATATCCCACATGTTTTGAGATTATTTATGTACAACCAGACCATGATAGAGATTAATATATCAAGTAGAGGCAAATATTTGAGAATTAAAGATCTTCAGCTTTACAAACACCAGAGGAACAAAGCTTTACAGATGGCTTGTACAACTTTCAAATCAGAATATAAAAGAAAGTATAAATATTGTACATTACATTAGAGAATATCAATTCATTAAAAGTGCTGTGTTTCTGACCAACAGTCTCATAAGCAAACAAGCAAAAACAACAAAACAATCAAGTATATTTAAAGGGACAGTTCACCCAAAAATGAATATAGCCATGCTAGCCATTGACTTACACAGAAAGTCAATAGCTATTTCTTGAAGAACAAGGAAATTCATAGACGTTTGGAGTCAGTAAATGATTATTTCTGGGTGAACCATCCTGATATATAGCACTGTAGCATTTCAGTGAAAATTTCAGCAGGACAGAAAAGTCTAGAGTCTCTTCTTCTCAGTGTTTTGAAATGGCAGCCTTGGTGCAGATATCAGTATCAGGCGTTCACAGAGATCCAGATATTTCTTTTCAAATGCCCCTGTGTTTGCTGCTAAGGCACAGCAGAGTCAATGAACGAAGGCTGCATGCTGAATTTCTGACTCACGACTACAGAATGTTGTCAATGTTAGGTCAGCGCTGGAGAAGGCCAGAAATGACTGGAATTCGTTCTGATCCGTCACCTATTCCTTCAGCGGAGCAGATGTCTGTGAAGTTTTACAAAAGATATGAAGCTGTTGTGGAGTATGGTGTATAAGGAGGGCGCTACGGAAAGCGAGGACACATCGTGGCACGTTCAGCATGCAAATGTGCCGTCCTGAGCGGGTCGAGGCCCGGTGCTGTCGTCTGCCTCTTCTGTGTCGGTGAGGGCAGCGCTGCAGAGGTCACTGAAAATATCTAAAAAGCAGAGAATGAAAAGATGAGTGATGTAATATACAGTTTTTTTTTTCCCATCGAGAGCAAGAGGAAACAGGTGGCAAAACAAAACCAGACCTTGCAACAGCCCTCAATCACAGCAAGGACAAGATCCGTACAAACAAGAAAACAGAAATGACAAAGACGCGAACCTTCAAAGTTTATTACTGTACTTTACGTCTTTTTAAAAGAGGGTTTTTTGTTTCTGCCAGTAAGCACAGGTGGAGAAGCATGAAGCGCAACATGAAAAGCATACAAACACAATAGTATATTCAGCTCCAAACAGCTGCAGGGCTCAACAATAAGGATGGAATGTTAAGGGTGAAGCATTAAAGATATTTTTGTAAAGAAAACCCAAAAGTATATTTATATATAGTGCATATTTTTTTTTTACATTTTTCTAAATATGAAATATGATACTAAAAAGTAATGGCAAAACCACAGGAATTATATATGAAATAATCCAGCAATTATATATAATTATGAGTATGGGTGTTCTGTGAAGGAAAAAAAACTTAACTTTTCATTTTGATTAAATACATGTAAGACATGAAATATAATGCAGTGTAATATATTTGCAAAGTAATATTTTCCCATAACACGTGTGTGTGTGTGTGTGTGTGTATGTGTATAAATATATATATAGAGAGAGAGAGAGAGAAAGCGCTAGGCTAGATATGTTCACTATATATATATATATATATATATGTATATACACAAACACACACATTATTTTAAAATATATGTATGCATGTATGCTTCAATATTATCATCATTTTATAATTTTATTGAACAAGGATGCATTAAAATTTATATTATTACAAATATTTGTATTTCAAAATAAATGCTGGTTTTTTTTTTCAAATATATTTCAACTGTTTTCAACATTATTAGCTTGATTTCTGAAGAATCAGGTGATACTGAAGAATTAAAACTGATAATGAAAAATTAAACTCTGCAGGAATAAATTACATTTTGTAACATAACAAAAAAAATTTAATTGTAATAATATTTTGTATGCATGTATGCATGCCTGTTGTATATGTAAAATTCCAGCAAGGCCAAAATCCTTATAGTTGAGTCCGGAGCTGCCTCTGCACTCAGTCAAAGCTTTAAAGGAAAACACAGCACCGTGTTATTGTAGGAGAGCAAGAGTCTGAGAAAACCAGAAAAACAAGACCAAAAGTGGCATTGTGAGCAGGCGAAGTTTTCATGGAATGAATTGCATGCCTGTGGAGGTGATGTCATGCACACCTCTAAAAAAAAAAAGCAGATTGCGCAAACAGGTGCCTCTGTCAGTCTCGCCGTCTGCTGACCTAGATCTCAAACTATAGCCGGCTTGTCTCACGACGGTGTCTTGTGTGCATTCACATGTGACGTACAGTATGTGTTTGAGTGAGAAGGGACTGAGTGACATCACAGGTCAAAGTGCATCATCATCTAGTGTAGATGTTACAGCAGCTAGCAGTGTATGTGTGCTATAGCCATGAATGAACTTTTATGGTGACCATCGGTCCAGAGTGAGGATGTCAGTCATGCCCTTCTGCTACTCATCCTGGAATTGGTGTGCGGTACCAGAGTTACTGTAAAGGTCTACTCCCTCTGCTGTGGACTGCAGGACAGTGGGCGGCACCAGTCCTGTCTTCTGAGTTCTAAGGTTCTTGACTAGCCTAGAACATGAGAGACAATGTTCACCTTCAACGGCAGCATGAATTTACAGCTTTGTGCTAGAGAACCTGGACTGCTTGGAATTTTACGATAGACCTGTTACATGCGGTCAACCAAAACACAAAACAACATACTAGACAAAAAAGAAGAAATACAGTAGGCCACAAAAAAGAGACACTGTAGAATTGGAGGATAGTATATCTGATGCAATGGGCAAACTTTTCTAAAAAGCGTTTGCAAAATGACTAAATGCAAAAGATCTAGATTTTTTTTCAGGTTGACACTGCCCTCTTGTGGTCCGGAGCATTTCTGCTGTGTGTGGCTTAATTCCATTCTCTTGACTCTGTAAATGTTGTGTTGTGCACCATAGACCATCATAGTTACAGGTCTAGCTACATTAATGTAATTAAGTTTTATTCACTTGTTAAGGAGCACCTAGAGGGACATGGTAATGGGAGAAATTAGATAGAAGAAACATTACATTTCTTATTCTATGCAATTGCGTTTACTTGCAAAACATTCACATTCCCAGAAAAAAATCAAATAAATCATTGTATTTGCTTGGAAAACTTCAGCATTTTTTTGCAAAACCTTCACATTCCTGTGAGAAACTGCAACATTTTGTTACAAAAGTTTTGCGTTCCCCAAAATACATTTTGCTGAATTTTTATGCTTTCTCACAAAACTTCAGCAATCCCACAAAAAACAGTCTTCACTTGCACAACTTCTGCATTTTTTTGACAAAACTCACACTCTCATAAAACGCTTATATTCCCAGAAAAAAAAACAAAAAACATTGCATTTGCTCGCAAAAAAACTTGTTCTTCCACAAAACTATTACATTTCCTTGCAAAACTTTTCCTGGAGACACTTTAGCAGCGTTTTTTTATATAACTTTTGCATGTTTTGAATGTATAGAAAATGGGTAATGAAAATAAAGTAGTAGGCAAAACTATTTCAATGATTTTAAGTGAAGACAAAGTTTCTTGGGGGAACACAATAGTTTTGCAGGAGACCGCAAAGGTTTTTCAGGCAAATTGTTTTGTGAGAAACGCAAAAGCAATGAAATATAATTTTTTTATCATCATGTATACATGTAAAGACTTAGTAACTTTTACTGTACCTGAAGGGAGAAAAAAACAATATGAGGGATTATATTGTAATGGGTAATAAGTCAATATGTTCTGAGTAAAGTCCATATTGTAAATTAAATGGATTTGACGATCTCCATGATTTTTGGTGCACTGTGAAAGTTGAACAAGTTTTTTCAGGGTACCACTTTAAGGTTTACTGGTTATACTTTGGGACGCTGGGATTGCTTTGTGATATTGGTGATCAGTATCAATGCAGAAAAAACAGCACAACCAGTTTCCTTGACTGTATATATATATATATATATATATATATATTTATCGCATATACTCCTGAAATAACTGAGCAAACTCCAAAGCATCCAGTGGCTCAAGATGTGGAGCCAGCCATACCTAAACTTTAGCTTGGCTCTGCACAATGTCAAAACATCCACATCCATGAAAGCTTGAAAACTTCTTATGAAGGGTTTAAGGGGGTTGATTGGTGAGCAAAGGAAACTTTGAAACACTTTACAAAGCAGAAACTCAAGCGCTGAAATTGGCTGGAGACAGTTTCCAAGATTAAATATGTATGAGATACTTCAGCATACTGCTGGCTTTTCATTTCAATTTAAAAATGTTACTAAGTGCAGATTAGGTGGTATTCAGCACCAAAAGGAGGTGCATTAGACCTCTGTGAAACATCTCTTCCATCTTGGCTTTTGGAGACAATTGAGTAAAAGAACTTTGGTTACCAAAGTGGCCATGATGGGGAAAAAAAAAGAAAAATAATAAAACGTGTGCCTAAGTGAATGCACTTAGAAATGGTTTAATGTGTTTTTGAAAAACCTTTTCAATTTAACTCTAAAAATGTCAAGTGGCATAATAACACAACATGCTTTAATTACACCTTAATCATCTTAATCATTATTTTATTTAGTGCTGTCAAATGATTAATTGTGATTAACTGCATCCGAAATAAAAGCTTTTGTTTACATAATATACAATGCCTTGCAAAAGTATTAATACCCCTTCATTTTTGTCACATTTTGTTATGTTGCTGCCTTATGTTAAACTGCTTTAAATTACTTTTTTTCCACATCAATCTACACTCCATACACCATAACTGTACAGCAAAAGCAGGTTTTTAACATCCTTGCAAATTCATTACAAATAAAAAACTAAAATGATTTAATTGCATAAGTATCTGGGACAGTTGATACTCAGGAGCATTCATATAGCTTGTAGATGTTACTACACTTGAGATGAAGTGAACCTGTGACAAATTCAATTGAATAGGTATGATTTTGAAAGGCACACATGTCTTAATAAAAGATCTAACAGCTGATAATGCATATCAGAGCAAAAACCATACTTTCGCAAGGCACTGTATGTGTGTGTACTGTGTATATGTATTATGTTATATATGTTATTTATTATATATATATATATTTACATACTAAATATTTTTATATATGATATAATTTATATAAATATATAAACAATTTGTGTGTGTGTGTCTATATATAATAAATACACACAGTACACATACATAAATAATACAAACAAAAACGATTATTTTGGATGTGATTAATCATTTGACAGTGCTAATATTTGAAATATATATTTAAAGATAAAACAACTAATATTATGAATTATTAATTCACAAATATCATTTGGGGAGACTCACAGCATGAACAACTTTGACTTGACATAAAAAGGTCAAATTATATCTTAAGGGATTTTAGTTGGTCTGCAGGGGTAGCTGTGATATCATTTCCTGTTTAATGCTTTTTTTCTCCACGTTTCTGCATCTTAATTGCAATACATGCCTTTGGGTTTTTCCAAATATTAATAAGCAGTGAAGCAGTTTTGGTAAAACATTCATTCCTGAGGAATAATACATTATTATGCCCAACTACTTAATGAGGTTCTCTTCATGATAGAAAATTAATATTAAAATCAAGAAAATTGTTATTTTAATATGCATTTTTTTCCTTCAGTATGACATCAGGACAGCTGCATCACCCTGACAAAAACTAATTGTAATACAGAAATTAAAAACAGACTTATTATAAAAGAGGTGCATTCAATTAATTAAATTTTTAATGTATTTTTGAATAAATTTTAAAAAAGAAAAAAAGTGACACAAGAAACAAATCACATCATTAACCCAGTTTCTAAGTTGTCCAATAAACCGCCTTTTTAGAGAATTAATTGGTTTGAAACAAATCAACAAAATAACTGATTCTAATCGTGTTTTAATGAAACTCCTATTTAAAAACTGTGGGGTTTTAAAGCAAAAACATATGACAACAATAATAGATGTCTCAAAAGAAAGAGGGTCAGGTCAGGTCTTTAGTGAAGGCCTCTGAATATACAGTATATGGATGGGGACTGTACTCATCACTCACCAGTGGCCATTCTCCGACTCTTCTAGGAACTGTACTAAATCTCCTGCTTCGACGGAAAGTTCCTGAGCGGTACCTGACTCGTACGTCAGCTGTACCTGATAGCGATTATTATCTCCCTTAGGAAAAAGAAAGAAGAGCATGATTTATTACAGGGTCATGGCACCATTTTTTGGCTTTACTTGGAACTGGGAAGAAATTAGTAGGAAAGTTAGATACATTCAGGGATGTGTGTGTGTGTGTTTAGTCAATAGTCAATCTCATCTGTTATTTATTCAAGGATGCCCTCTGGTGGTAAGAACTGTATATGTGACATTTAAAGTGCCCCATTATGCTTTTTCAAATATGATCTTTCATGCAGTGTGTCATGTACTGTAGCTGTGTGTGAACATAAACTATCTGCAAACTTGTGACGCTGACAGTGCACGATAAATAAAGTTTTTATCAAAAAAAAGAGTCGGCTCACATTCGCCTAAACGAGTCGTCAGCAATTTGAATCTTTTTCTGTTACGGCTACAC
>JAUCMR010000016.1:11680409-11701263 GCA_032357425.1 Enteromius argenteus | reverse complement strand
TCTGCAAGACAGACATTTCAGGATAGGAGATGGACTAAAAATGAGCTCCCCAAACTTACTGCTAGTTTCTGGAAGATAATAATTTGAAACGCGGTGTACAGGACTTTCAGGGCAGGCCATAGCTTTGAATAAGAGGGACAAGCCCAAACAGACCTACTGTGGAGCAGGACATTCAGTAATGGTAGTTTCAATAGAGTTGAACAACAACTCCAATATGAAGTGACAGGCGGCCATTTTGAATGCTTGCAGGTTCAGTACATGCCCCGTTTAGACTAGTGTGTTTTAGTTTTAAAACAGCATTTTAGAATGAAATCGATCCGCGTTTACACTAGCATTTCAGAAAGCATCTCCGCTTACACAACACAACCTAAAACGCATGTCACGTTACCTTGCTTGGAACGGTCAAATGGGAATCTACCAACACATATCTATGCGTACAACAACGAGCATGATGTTATTGTTTACACGGTCGTCAAAGACCGATAATGTGGGCAGCAACGCCATCGTTTTCTCCGTTTTGCTCCATTTACACTGAAACGCTACCCTGACGGTTTCAAACCAAAACAATTATGCAGCGTTTTTAAAAGTCTCCGTTTTCTAGGGTCAAAAAAGCCGGAGAAGTGTAAACAAGGCGTAACCGTAGCAAAACTTATGCGTTTTAAAACTAAAGCATACTAGTGTAAAAGGGGCCTAAGCTTTGGGGTCATTGAGATTCATTATTTTAAAGTAATAAATGCTTTAAATCAACATGCATGCATTAAACTAATCAAAAGCAATAAAAGCATAATGTTACAAAAGATTTCTATTTTAAATAAATGCTGCTCTTCTTTTTCCATAAATCCTGCAAAAAACGTATTACACTTTCCTCAATAAAATTAAGCACAACTATTTAATATGCTGCACCAAGTCAGCATATTAAAGGGGCCACATATTTTTCCTTTTCTTTAGTGTGTTACTTAGCTGTTTGTGAATGTATAAAATATACAAAGCTTATCGTCACAAAAGGATTTATTCTCTCTAAAAGAGAAGGCTGATCCAGACCTGGCTAAAACGGCTCATTAAAACATGCACCCACATGTTTCCATCATGACATGGAAATATTTGCGTAATGCTGCCCAAATGTTCGAGCAAAGAAAGAAGGCGTGGTTTCAGTAATGCAGTAGTGTTGATGCAGCCATGTCAATATTTCTGTGCCAAAGCAAAAGCACTTTATTTGGCCTTCCAAAAGTAGATGCAGTTAGGAATCATGGCTAAAATTATTTACTACAGAACAGCACAAGCCAGATGTTAAAATTTGTGTGAGACATTTTATGGATGACCTACAAACCTAGGAGAATAGCTGGATGTGCAAAGGTCATCTCTGAAAAAAAGGGATAAATTCTGCTGACAATCTGCCACTTCTGAATCATTGACTGTAAGTATGTTTTGTACATATTTTAAGTATTTGCTGTTCAAATGTGGAGTTTTGCATTGTGTATTGTGTGCATGCTGTCTGTCTTTACATTTGCTTTGAGAGCTGAAACTCGTGATTACAGTAAGGAGCATTACATATCCAATGTGTGCTTATGGTATTTGACTAATCACAACTAATGGTATTCATATTTTACAATGCTATAAAATTGACTTTTTGAGCATAAGGGACATCTGTCAAAAACTGTATTATATACTGTATTGTATATTTGAATAAAACATCAATACTGACAATAAAAAGAGAATACTTTGCGTGCTGAAATTACAATGGGAGCGCTTTACTTTGTTGTGTCACTTGCAGGGGTTTTATGTCTTCTAAAATACTAAAGAAGTGATTCTGCTCCAAATTAAAAGCACAAGCAGTTTTTGTACCTTTATTGCGCGGTGCAGAGCCGACAGTTGAGGCTAAAGAAAAGCGACGTGTGACCTCTGTCTCCTTAGGTGCAGGTTCTGAAGTGAAAGGCAGGGGTGGGTTAGCAGTTAGTCTGGTTAATAAGAAAACAGGATGAAGTGGTGAAATGAGAGACAGAAGATTGCATGTGAAAACCTATTTGATGTAGACTAAAGTTAGCTAGGTTTAGCAACAGTGCACATATGGGAGGTAGAGTTCAAACGTCACGTCATTTTCCTGACTTTAATCCCTGGCTCTACTTCACTCTCTACCAAAATAAAGTAATGAAAGTAAGTCATCTAATGAAGAAAGACACATAGACTGACAGACAGATAGACAGATTTTTAGATGGATGGAGAGATGGATGCTAAAACACTGAAACACATTTGTTAGCCTCACTTTGGCCTTTAGGCAATTCAAGTCAATGGCACATATGAATTTTCTACTCGAAAATGCCAATGCTGGTTTGAAAATGTCGAGAGAATAGTGTAAGCACACTACACTATGATGTTTGCTTGAGCTTGAAGTATCTTCTGTTGTCTTCAGCAAAGGCTGACCTGCTTTGCACACAATTGAGATTCCTCAGAGAATTCAAATGTTTTGCGATGAAAAAGCTCTTGAGGGTCCCACATTTCTTTCAGAAGTCACTCACATCGGAAAAAAGGCTTAAGTGATCTCGAAGACGACTGACAGTGTGATGACAATGAATTTTAACAACAGGGACAACAGGCGCAAACCAGGATGAGATGATGGATGAGTCCGAACAGAGAGGAGTCATGATGCTGTGCTGTTACCTGCGGGGAGAGACCTGCGGTTTGACAGGCCCTGTAAGGTGAAGCGCTTTCTAGCGAGAGCAGATCGCTCTGAGCCGAGGCTGGCGGAAGCGTCAGCTAGAAGAAGAGAGGAGGACATGGCTGCAGTTAAAGCGGCAGGTAGAAAATGGTGGAGGGTGAGGTGACCAGCAGGGAAAAAGATCTGTCATGGAAAAATAATCATTTTGTCTGTGACAGAGCGGCCCTGTTTCCGTTGTATTAACGCCTTCGGGTGATATTGTGTGTGAAATCCAAGATTCAGGATTTCACTCTTCATGTGAATGTCATACTTTATACAAACACACAGCAGAAGTGTCATGCCCAGCTGGAGCTGCCAGCTAAAGACTGTGTTTGGCACTCCAGCTTTCCATGAACTCTGTGTTTCTGTGTCTGTTCTTTCATTCGGACTCCATTTCCCAGTATGCACCTCTCCCCCACAGCTGTTGCTAGTTTGGTTCAATCATTCAATCAGTTCCACCTGTATAAATACAAGTCTGTGTGTTTGTCTCTTGACGGTTCATTACATCGTCAACCTGGTTCCTGGATTTCCTTTCGTGTTCATTCGTGTCTTTGTTTTCTACTTTGTTTTGCCTTTTGGATTTATTCGTTGCCGACCTTCTGCCTGTACCCGGATATTCTCTCTGTCTTCTCCTATGGACTGATTCACGGTATTTGACCATTGATCTGTTTTCTCGTTTACTCTACTGCCTGTGCCTCCTCTAACCTCGTTTGCCGGCACTCCACCGTTTCTGTCTTGACCCTGAGCCTGTTAATAAACTTACTGCACATGAACTCGAACGTCTCTCGTCCTCTTCGTAACAAGAAGACACATGTTTGACATATTTAAAAAATATGTCAGGTTTGATTGAACGATTTCTATTCATCAAAGAATCCTACAAAAATGATCATAGTTTCTGCCAAAAGATTAAGCACAACTATTTGCTTGATAAAAATAGAAACATTGATGATAATAATAATAATATTAATAATAATACACGTCTTGATCAGCAAATATATTAGAATGATTTTAAAGAATAAATCATGTGATAGTGAAGACTGGAGTAATGACACTGGAAATTCAGCTTTGTCATGACAGAAATAAACATTTTATGTATTCAAATAGAAAACTTTTAAATTGTAATGATATATGACAATTTTATATTTTCATGCATTTTAATCAAATAAATGCAGTATTTTGAGCTTAAAAAACAAATTTTTGAAAAGCATTTTAAAACATCTTAAAAATTACACTTCTAAAATCAAACTGTTAATTTTTAGATGCAATATTTTATTTTTCCATTTGCATATCTGATTTTAAGGATTAATAGCAAATAACTAGTACTTCCAAAAACATATAAAGAATTTCTTAGTGATTAAGTAAACATATACTTTATGTATATTTCTTTTGTGTGAATAAATCGTACAACATCAGAATTATATTCTATTATGTTCTTTAAAAACTGCAATGGTTGCGGCCTTTGAGAATAAGCATCAATCTATACCATAATAGATACATCGGAGGCATCAAAGACTGAGGTGAGACATGTTTAGAAGTGTAAAACATCTCCAGCTCAGGTCAGAGACTCATAATCCTCTGCCTCCAGGCTGGGTTTGTCAGGGGCACTGGGTCAGCACAGAGAGGACTTCTATCCTCAGAGGAACATCTCGGTTAAGTATGTAACCCTCGTTCCCTGATGGAGGGAATGGAGACGTTATGTCATGACGACAGACTAGGGGTCTTGCGTAGAGCCCTTATTCGCTCTGCTTAAGAGAAAATGCTAATGAAAATTGGCAAGTGGTTAAATAAATCCTGAGCCACTCCCCTTCATCCAGGTATAACGAGGCGACAGGTGCAACCACTCATCAGATTTGCTGAGTATCCGAGAACGAGTCACAGCTCTCAGCAATGGTTCAAGGTCGTGGCAAGGGGACATAATGTCTCCGTTCCCTCCATCAGTGAACGAGGGTTACATACGAAACTGACACATTCCCTGTCTGTCAGTCACTATGAGTTATGTTGTGACGACAGACTGGGGTCCAATGGAAAACGCCACAACCTGAACTGTTACAACCTTGTAGCACTACAAATGTTGACAAGCGGCGCGTGTCAGACAAATGTTATGCAAAGGTCATAACCATCCCATGGCCCCAGAGCAGATTCGCTGACTCTGATACCCGTAGGGACCAGAGTGAGTACACTGCTACCGGAGAGGCCAAAACTGTTGTTCCTGAAGAAGTAATTTTCTACTTCCTGAAGGGATTTCAACCATCTGCAAGAGGAGCTGCAACCTCTTGTATTTGTTGTACAATCTGGCAAAACAATGGAGAAGCGGACCTTCTGAAAAGGGCTCTACGGAGACCACAGCCTACCAGCGGGAGGTGACATGTGGAACCCTACTATGGACTGACCAAAAGTGGGGCAGTACAACATACGATCTTGTCTCTAAGGCAGGTCCTATCCAGGGAAGGAGAGGAACGACTGGCAGTAGAGATGGACAGAGTACTCTGTCAAGGGAAGACACAGGTTTACCACGGTAAGGTTTACCATGGAGGATACACATATAGGATTACCCGCAGGGAATCAACTATATGGACATCTAGCCCAGTACAGGGGCTGACTGGACCGCGGGCATGCACACTGATACTGAGCCTGGTGTCAACTGCTCCGCCCAGTCTGACTGCCGAGGATGCTGGAGGATGCTCTACCAGGGTTTGCCACCTGGGGAACTTACTGGAAGAGTAAACAGCGCTCGCATCCCCTGTGAGGAGGAATGGCGCAGCAAGCCTGACACCGCTTACCTGTAAACCAGCACACAGGAAGAAATTGGCTCAATGTGAAGATTGTATTATCTCGCGAAGGTGTTCGGTGTCACCCAGTTTGCTGCTCTGCAAATGTCTGCCAGAGAGGCACTGTGGGCCAACGCAAAGGAGGAGACCATGCTTCGAGTGAAGTGGGCTCTCACCCCTAGGGGGCACGGCTCACCTTGGACCTGGTAAGCCAAGGTGATGGCATCCACAATCCAGTGGGCCAACCTCTGCTTGGAGACAGCCTTCCCTTTCTGCTGACCTCCGTGGCAGACAAAGAGCTGCTTAGAGCTTCTAAAGCTCTGGGTGCGGTCCACGTATATGTGTAATGCTCTTACGGGACACAGCAATGCCAAGGCTGGATCTGCTTCCTCCGGGGGCAGTGCTTGCAGGTTCACCACCTGATTGCGAAACTGCGTGGTGGGAACCTTGGGCACATATCCAGGCCAGGGTCTCAGGACAACGTGAGAGAAGGCCAGCCCAAAAACAAGGCACTCTTCACTCACCGAAAAGGTCCCCAACCCTCTTGATGGACCTGAGCGCTGTCTTAGCTGACAGGAACTTCAGGTCGACTGACTCCAGTGGCTCAAAGGGACCTCCCTGAAGTGCAGCCAGGACAACAGAAAGGTTCCAGGAGGGCACTAGGGGTGTCCTAGAAGGATTCAACCTCCTGGCACCCCTCAGGAAACTTACAATAAGGGATTGCTTTCCCAAAGAAAGAAACACAAGGTCTGTCCATGGGCTGAAAGTGCGAGGACAAGCCAGGCATGCCCATCTTGGGACTCGGGAGTGTAGCCAGTGCTGAAGTGGTCTCATATGAAGCAATCCGAGTGGCGTGACTGTGGCTGCGGATGCCATATGCCCCAGGAGCCTCTGAAACCGTTTCAGTGGAACCACTGTTCTGCCTCTGAAGGAACTCAGGCAGTTCAGCACTGACTGTGCGCGTTCCTCTGAGAGACGCGCTGTCATACTCACCGAGTCTAAATCTACACAGAGAAAAGAGATTCTCTGCACAGGGGAGACCTTGCACTTTTCCCAGTTGACCTGAAGTCCCAACTGTCTGAGGTGCTGAAGCACCAGGTCCCTGTGCTCGCACAACTTCTGATGCCCACTTCCCTCAGTGGGGCAAGGGCGCCCTCCGCGACCTTTGTAAAGACCCGCAGAGACAGGGAGAGCCAGGAGGGGAGGACTTTGTACTGCCATGCTTGACCCTTGAACACAAACAGCAGAAACTGTCTGTGTCTCGGAGTGGCACTCACAGTCACCCTCAGACCCCCCTGAGTGCCAGCCGGCGGTCCTCTGCCAGTGGAAGAGAAGCCAGGCCAGGTGGCAGCAGAGGGTGCCTGCTGATCCCGCAGGATGGCAAGGCGGGATCGCAGCACTGCCCTCCGCAAAGGCGTCTTCTTCATGCTGGAGACCCAGACAGTGAAGACAACCTCTGTGGCTGTCGTTTGGAGACAGGTAACACCCGCACCTAAGAGGACATGGTCAAAACGGCATCTTGAAAATGACGCGAAACAACCGTGTTCAGAAAGTGCTCTTTTGTGAAACACCCCAGGGGGATTCGCTTGACAGGGAAACCGCTGATCGTGTCGTTGACGCCACAGAGAACAATTTCTGTTTCAGCTTCCTCTTCGTTGCAGCACTTTAAAGCAGCAGGCATAAACTCGCGGCTACGAAGCAAAATCTGATGAGTGGTTGCACCTGTCGCTTCTTTATACCCGGATGAAGGGGAGTGGCTCAGGATTGTTCAACCACTTGCCAATTTTCATTGGCGTTTTCTCTTAAGCAGAGCAAATCAGGGCTCTAGGCAGTCTGGGCTCTGCCCAGTCTGTCGTCACGGCATAACTCGTAGTAACTGACAGACAGGGAACTAAACACCTGTCACAATCCTTCACTCACTCAGAATCTGCAACCAGACATGACAGTAAGACCAAACCGAGCGATATTTACCCCAAACCACCTCCACAAGAGCAATCCAGGTCAGGCCGACCGACTCAATACGCTCAGCATTATAACAGCGATTCATCTTAAAATACCTTGCCACGGGGATAGAGCTTTGAAGTGCTAACCAATTACCCTTTGGCAATTTTACAGCCATTACAGCAGAGATTAGAGATAATGGCCTAATTAATGAAAATGCACTAAATGGTTAAAAAGTAAGTAGGAGAGAGGACAACAGACAACACTCTGTGATAAATGGTGAACCTAACAGTGCCTGTTGACCGTAGCAGGCTATGAAGGGCGAATACTTCTGCTTGTTTGGTTGGTTAGAAAAATGGTAGGCTTTATGAGAGATTTATAATGACTCTCACCTCGTTTCTGACGCATATTTGGGCCTCCATCACCACGCCTGTAGCCTGTTTCGGGACTGGAAGAGTCAGACTGCCGGAGAGCTGTTTTCCGCATATTTCTGTCAAAAAAAGCAAAGTCAGCAAACCGGTAAAAAAACACAGATGCAAATGTCACAAGAATATGTGTATGTATGCATACAGTGGCTCCACGCAGAAAGAGAGCTCAAGCCATTTTCAGTCAAAGTATTTCACCAAAACAAAAAAACTATATATGCATATAAATACTCCTGTCCACAAGTTTGGGTTCAGCAAGTTTTTTTTTTTTAAATGAATACTTTTATTCAGCAAGGTTCTATTCAATTTGTCAAAAGTTGCAGTGGAGACAAATAAATGCTTCTCTTCTAAACTTTCTGTTCCTTAATGAATCTTCCAAAAAAATCAATAACATATTCCATAAAATTAAAAGGCAGCGCAGATTTCAACACTGATAAGAAATGCTTCAGAACGATTTCTGAAGAATCATGTGATTGAAGACTGGAGAAATTATGCTAAAAGATGCTGATCAGCTTTGCCATCAAAAAAAAAAAGGACATAAAAACATTTTACAGACCCCAAACCTTTGATGTTTGCTTGATAAGAACACAGATTGCATTTAAATATACAAGAATAGTTCAATATTGATAAAGATTTGGTCATAGGAAAATAAATAAGACACATCATGTTCTTAGTACATCATTAATCAGAAGTGTGACTCACAAACACTATTATATCCAGCATAAGTAAATATTCATATGTCTGCATGTACAAACAAAGACTAATTTGGTTTTACTATTTAATTACTCTTTAAATTTAAAAAATGGCTATGAAATACCTCATAGGAGCATGGTAGATGTTCTCTGTAATCTTCTGATGAAGTTGACTTGCTTCTATGCCAACGTGTGTGAGAGAAAGAGAGAAAGAGAGAAAGCGAGAGAGAGGTCAAATAGAAGTTATTCAGTGTTCACATACTATATTCACACAGCACACAAAACACCTCCAGGATTGTTTGGTCTTTGATGTTGATTTCAGCGCCATTACTAACAACCATGAAAACCAAAAACTTCAGATAACATCATGTCATCCGATAGGCCCACATCACAGCCCACTTCTTTCTTTAGGTTTTCCAAGCTGTGAGAAGAGCTGTGTAAATATTTGTATTTATTTAGGGAGATGAGGTTGTTTCAGGTTGTCATTGTGAATTCACAATTAATGCTATACGTGGTGGCATGTTTTCTCCAGGGTAGTATATAATAAGTTTACTAGCAGACTAAGTTTGCGTGAAGGAAGAGGTTTGCTCAGAAATACCTCGGCAGGCTTCCAGCTGGCTTGTTAAGACTTTGCGAATCTCTGACACCCATGTGTTCTTCACTTCCATAGAAGGGGCCTGACAAAACATTTAGGACATGTTATAAGAATAGGAATCTTTCCGGTGTGGGACAACAGTTCCCTCTCATGGCTAATAGATGGAACAACATGGCGCTTTCAGAAATAATCAGATGAATAAACCCTGATGCAGAACCTGATTTTGCTGAGTTCGACATGTTCCTGGGTCAACATCTTTGTTGGCCCTGGAACAACATTGTGATTAACCAATCAGATTTGAAGAACCAGTTTATACTTTTTGAGAAGTTTAAGCTTACAATCAGTGTGCTTGTACATCAGTGTCAGTCATCTATCATTAAATATGATTTTAGGCATTACTCATGGGTAGGGCTAGGTTTAGGTGTAGAGATATGGTCAAAACTAAAATTTTGGAGTAAAATGTTGTTCCAGGGTCAACAAAATATGTTGACCCAGGAACACGTCAAACTCAGGCCGTGCAAAGGGCACCTACTGTATAAAACACACAGGAACTTTTGCATACAAAAAAATAATAGCCTCACATTTGTTTAATCATACATTTTTATATGTTTAGACACTTTGTTTATACTCAAAATTATTGATGTTATTAACACAATTTTGTGTCCTGTACCTGAACGATGTAAACTTCCTCTCTTCCATTGTACCAGATTTCAAACTTCTTGATGTCCCCCTTTACATTTTCTGTGATTCCCACCGAGCTCATCTGGGAGAAAAAGAAACACAAAGCTGATCAGTTTTTAATAAATGTAATCTCTGTTGAAAACAAACAAACAAACAAAAAACCCCCAGCTTGGTTAGGTATGTTCATGACCAGCTTAAACCAGCTCAAGACCAACTGCAGACTACCTTAAACCAGCTTAAACCAGCTACCAAGCTGTTTTTTTCAACAGGGACATGATCTAAAACGTGTATTCTTATAATTAATAAGTAATAACTTATAATTCACTATTCATAATTTTGATACACTGTTCATGATGGTTTAGGTGGAAATGTTTGCTCTATAAGTCATTACTCAAAATTAGACGCAAATTTTTAGGACAAAGATTTTTTTAAACTCATGTTTAAAGTCACAATTAAGATATCAAATATTTGCTCTGAAAATAAACAAGAACTTAGAGCAAATAGGAAGTTGCCACGTTGTTCAGGTACAAAGTACGCCTTCGGTGTAAGCTCATTCGGTACAGCCAGATGTTAATCATTTCATTACTTCCATGCACAAATCTCTGATGATATTGGTCCCACCTTTAATGAGTGTTTGAAACTGTAGGAGGGGGATTTCTCATGGCCATCAGATGTTTCTTCACGTTTCTTGCAGAACAAAAGCATTTTGTGGTAGAGGAAGAGATGTCTCTGCATGGGTTTGAAGCGTGCCAAGTCCTTCACTTTACTGTGACCTTTCTTATGGTCTGTCCAAACATTAAATGACCCCTGCATGAGCAGTTTTCCCAAATCATTCAGATTGCCCTGAAATCACATTTAAGACTGATATTAGTGCACACACACACAAAAGCAGTACTAGTACTAGAGCTGTTTCAACTGAAAAAAACTTAATGTCAGTGTCTTTGTTTTGTCTTAAGATGCTTTTTTTAAGGCTTGTTTATAAATATGACCTATTCCTGGCTTAGGCTAAGCCCTGTCTATGAAACCGGGCCATAACGTAATGAGCAGAAACCTCAAAACCAGTAATGGCGATCTGATGCATGGAGTCATTGACTGATTTGATGATATCTAGCATTGTGGCCAGAGCTTCCTCCAACTCCGCGGTGCCCTCTGAGTTCTTACTGCACTTCAGCATCTCCTGTAAAATGAGATCAGATTGAGAAGTGTGTGTGAAAAAACAGTCTTATTTTACATGTAAAACTGGTGAAAGTTAGTATATTAGCGTAATTTAAAATCAAAGTCAACTGAGAGATCTCCACCTTGGTATACAAGCAACCAAACATATGCAACAAGCTGGAAAACGTTGAGGAAAGACTTACCTTTAACATCAGTTGGTACTTAGTGATTCTCTGCACAGGCTTTAGCAAATAGGCATCTAACGAAAGCTTGTGGTCTAGCCTTTTCTGACACTCCTACATTCAAAAAGCAATAAAAACACTTTAATGATTTTGAAGATAGTCTTCTTCTACTACGGAAATACTAAATAGCAATACTAAAGACTGGAGTAGTGATGCTGTAAAACTCAGCTTTGCATCAGAGAAACAAAATACATTTTCAAATCGGTTTAAATAGTAAACAGTTATAATAATATTTCACAATATTACTGTATTGTTGAATACATAAATGCAAGCCTTGGTGTACAAAAACATTAGGAAATCTTACAGACCCCAAACTTTTGAATAGTAAACTATATATAGGTGTGATTATAAAAAAAGTGTCACCTGAAAGAACATACTGTCCCCACACTGCCGCCACAAAGCCTCCGATCGCGGCTTATTCTGACAATATTTCTCATAAATTTGTAACTCTTCCTTCTAAAAGACAGCAGATGGAGACAAGCCTTAAGTTCCCATTTCACATGCTGTAGTTCTACTGTATTTCACATTAATGTCACTCACCCGCTTCAGAAAACATGTTCCTACTAATTCCGGCTTTTCCACAGAATTTTCTAGCTCTTTGAGAAAGGTCCTGTCAAAATGGAACAAAAGACTAAATAATAAATAAAAAGTAGAAGGTGATGACAGGACAAAAGGCAGCGAAAATCAGCTAACAATGCTCTTTCCCAAGACCAGAGGCTCCTCATATGGAAAAGGGTAGCATTAACAATTCTCTAAACTTTTCCTTTTATTTCACATGAAATAAAAATCATGCGAGGAATGACACAAGGGTGAATAAATTATGAAAAAATTGTATCTTTGTGCGAACTATCCCTCCAATCTCCTTTCTCTGAATCATCACGTGATTATTTCTAAGGAAACACTGTTTACATTTCATCTCTGTCAAACAAATCAATACAGAATATCCAATATCAACAACAAACACAAAAGCCTTTGAGGACTCGCGCTTTTCATTACTGACATGATGACAAGTTTCGGTGACTCTAAAAGCACAAAAACAAGGCTGCAGCTGGGAATGATGAGCAATGATTAGCGGCTGTTTATCTGCACCCGACTGACACAGTAGAAACAGGTGCTGAGAAAAGATATATGGGGAGACACACAAACCCGCTTTAGGGGTTGTTATTTTCATAATCATGGACTTTGCTGTAACTCGACCCTAGGTGGGAGACAATGAACTCTACAACAATAATCGGTAGCATGAGGCCAGCCGAACAATGGGCAAGTCAACCCCTATGGATTTTTGGTGAAAATCCAATATCGCTAACTAAAAAACCCACCACGCCCCGATTCCCAACATACTATTGTTTGTCTCTCTTTACACAACACCCTTTTTGATAATATAATTTGGGTGTGATGTTTCCACTATAGGGAAGCATCGGAAAAGAAACTAACCTAACCAGTTGTCCTAAGAGCCCCGTCAGGAATGTGGGGTCACGTTGGGGGAGGGTCTGGCTCATACTGGACATTGGCACAGTCCTTTCTGGAAAATCCAGCTTGAGCTGCTAGTGGGTTTTGGAACATGGCTGGTTTCTATGTAGCTGGTGCAAAGTGAACAAGTTTGTTGCTTGTCCAAGGTGGTGTAGCTTAGTTTTGAGCAGTTAGAAACTGTGTATAACCTCATTAAGTGTCGTAAGAAGTCAGTTTCCTTACATCTGGTGAAATTCGTAGATTTCAGGCAGATTTCCAAAGAGTACTTCTTTCTTGTTTTCCAAAGTTGGTGGGATCAAATAGATCAGCTCGGGGTCATCCAGTGCAGCGGCATAGCCCTGCACCAAAATAAACATGTCAAACAAAACCACAGTCAAACATTTTAACACTGTACAACAGATACATAACTGATATACAGTACTGCGCAAAAGTCTTAGGCCACTAGTATTTTTACCAACAAAAAACTTTTTTAAGTGGGTTATTTCTATTTTTTGCGGTAGCGTGTCAGTTGGAAATATCAGTTTACATTTCCAAACATTATTTTTGTCATTAATTGTAATAATGCAGGGAGATTATTGTCTGCACAAGGAGTCTGACAACAGCCAGTGCTCCACACAGAGATCTGATTTGATCATCATCCAGTCTGTCTGCAATGATATGAAGTAACAGAACAAACTGAGACAGACTAAATCCAGAAGAACTGTGAGAACGTCTCCAAGATGAAGAAAAAACGTACCTGCGAAGCTACCTGAAAAACTTTGAACAGTACTGTAGCTTTTGGTGCAGGTAGGTTTTTTGAAGCATCTTGGAGAATTTGTTGGTGAAAATACTCGTGGCCTAAGACTTTTGCACAGTACTGTAACTATAGCTGATGTTTTGACGTACACTTTCATTACATGAACAACTGTTCATTAGACTCTCAGAAAGCTTGTTCCTAAAGGGTCCATTTTGGTACCTTAAGGGTACTTAAAGTGTGCATAATAGGTACAAAAGTGTACCTTTTGAAATGGTTCCGCCCCAGTGACAGCTTTTGTACCTTTATTTCTGAGAGTGTAGCAAAAACTTTTTAATCTGACGAAACACAAGAGTAGGACCAGCTGCTAAAAATCAGTCTCTTTTTTTGTGATTTGTAAGAGCTGCGTGAGATTCTGAGCAATGTATTAGATTTTTAAAACAACATTTTAATGTTTTAAAAATGTTATTTATTTCTGTGATGCATCCATTACAAACTTATTCCCAAGAAATCATTAGAACATGCTGATTTTCTGCTCAAGAGACATTCTTATTACTCTAAATGTTGCAAATAATTGTGCTGCTTTATATTTTCATGGAAACTGTGGTGCAATTTTTTCAAGATACTTTGATGAAATTTGAGTTCCTCTGCATTCATTTTGAATCTAAACCTTTTGTAATGTCTATACTGTGAGTGACTTTGAGTGAACTTTAACGTGTCATTTCCTCTAACACAATTTTACTGACACCAATGTGTACCACCCAAACTGCAACATTTCCTCTTCTTTCATTTCAAATGGACGTACCTCTATGATGCTCTGCAGCTCTTCCACGTACATCCTCTCTGTCTCAATCAACTCATTCATTATGTGGCTGTTGAGAAATGGCAAAAAAAACTTTTTGTCAAACAAAGGTCACGATGAGAGACACTGTTTAAGATAAAAGCTTCAGTATGGCTCATCTAGCCGGTGAACTATATAGCACAAGGTAACTTATTATCCATAACTGAGCTAAACACTTAAACTGTTTGGCGTTTTTGCACATGAGCACTGAAACATCATCTGGCAATACCAAACAAAAGGCCAGCTCAGTTTTCATCTCTTTGTCAGTTACTAAAACTCAAAAGTTCTTAAACATTTTGTTCTTCCTATAGCTACTACAACACCTCAAATGACCCTTCAGAAATCTTATTGCATCTTAGTTTGTCCCCTAACTGATGAATTGCATTTATTGTGCTGAGGTGTAGCCTGCTTATGTGAATCAGATGACCAAATCTGATTCCACCATTCTGTCAGAGAAGTCTCTGTTTTCATAGTTTGTTCGTATAATAAAGCTGGCTACGCTGAAAAGAGGCTGTACTTCACCCTCCCCACCCACAAGAAAGCACTCCCATTCAAATACAAGTTCCACCAGCAGATACACACTACTGCTTTCAGTACAGCTACCACACTACGACTGAGGTCCAGGGCTTAAAAACAAATACTTTTGCACATTTACTACATCAAGGACGGGCCTCAAAGGTAAGTCATATGTTTTTAACTAAACTGAGTTTCTGTGTGGAGATCTTCCTGAAACAGAGACAAGATTGTACTTTCGGAAGCCAATTACAAAATGCTTTTCCACTGGTATGTGAAGCCTTAGAGACCTCATGCTAAATTTACACCGTTACTGTGGAGTCTGAGTATTGAATGTGATTTTCAGAAAAAAAACGAATGATAGCACAGAGGCTTTTTTCTGAAAAACAAATTAGCCTGTTTTTTTAAAACACGCTGTCAGTTTCACATGATTAAACTGTGCTATTAAAACATGAATGTTTTTTTTACAGGAGTCACTTAGGGGGTTTGTTAGGATATTTAAATATACACACAGCTGAGAATACTTACTGATAACATAGTGATCACTGAGATATAGTGGGCGAAACTGTTAGCTAAGGTGCTGTATTTGATGAAACAGAGGAGTTAAACAGGTCATGAAGATTAAATGTACTTTCCAAAGGCATGTCAGCATGAAACAATGTTATAATTACTCAATAACGTCACATTGGAAATGAAAATGTGAAATAGAGAAACCAGTTTCACTTGTGGAGCAAAGCAGAAATGTATTAAATTTACATTAACAATCATTTTACGGTAACTTTATTTGTAATACATCATGAATATTTAATTCTTAGGAAAGTTTTGATGGATGGTTAATGTGGAACTAATAATTGCACAGAGCGGCTGGTATGAGCAGGTGATCCAGTTTGTCAGACGATCCCTTCTGCTCTTGGCACTCGGCTGTTTAGGGTGTGGGATATTATGACAAGCATTGTTGTTGTGTTGCGCCTTTTGAGTAGATTTGCTGCTGTAATGATCTTTCCATGGTTGTGAATGTTTTGTACAGCACTCAGCACATCAGCGTGTTCGGTGGTTTAAATCCTTTTATTCAAAGTAGCGCTGAGTCGACGATTGCTTTCATTCACAAGGACGATTCGCAGAGTCTCTCCCACATAGTCAAGGTTTTCAATGAGCTCTCGCAAACAAATGATGCAAACAGGCAGCATTTGTTACAGAGGAACGTTGTTTTGAAAGCTAACGGCTTACATTTGACTGCCATAAAATTAGAAGGTAACTTTGTATCTAAATTAATTTTCATTAATTTGCAACTACATGTCTACTAACTCTCAGAGTAGACTGTTAGTACCCTGTTATTTTAGGGTTATATAATAAGTTGACAAGTTGAATAAAAATACTTGCTGATATAAATACTGTATAAGTTCCTCATAGTCAGTACTGTATGTTGTGGACCTATCAAAATAAAGAGTTAGAGTTTATTAAGCAGGCTGTCTATTAATGACTGCTAGTTGACATGTAGTTGCAAAGTTACTTACTGTTAGTAGAATATCTAAAGTGGACTATCAAAATAAAATGTTACCCACATGGACATAAATAAATGTCAGGTTTTACTATCCTTGTGGGGACACTTGGGCCCCTCAATGTAGCATACACAAGTAAACACACACACAGTGTTAAGAGTATAAACATCAGATATTTTTTAGTAGGCTATAAATTGTTGCAATCTCTGTTTTGAAATAATCGTTTTTGTGTTTTACAGAACATAAATGCAGTGTTAATGTCATGCGGTGGATTTTCTCGACCGACTCTCATTTCTCTAATGAGTAAGAAAAAGCACACGAAAAGGCGGAAAATGTTTTGGGTTAACGCTTCTGGCAGGTCAGCGCATCTGCACTGAAATGACTATGATGGAACTCAGGCAAACCCAATCCTGGAAAAAAATCATCGAGAGCGGTACATCTGGATTTCATCACTGGACTTGAAAAGAGAAAGCGGAGTCGAGAACGTGCGCAGCTTTGCAGGATGTTCATGAATTGCAGAAGGGTGAGGAAATGGCATTTTCTGAAGCTTCTCTCCATGTGCTGCGTTATGTCAGTCCTTATGGTTTGCTGGGAACAGGTGGACCACAGCGTCGTGAGCCACATGAAGTCATACTCCTATCGCTACCTAATCAACAGCTACGATTTCATCAACAAGAGCCTCAGTGTCAGCCCAAAGGAAGCAGCCAGGTTTGGCAGCTTCCCTTATTTGCTGAACAACGAGAACGTGTGTAAAGACGAAGATGTGCTGCTGCTTCTGTTCGTGAAGTCCTCCCCAGGAAACTTCAGAAGGCGACAGGCCATTCGCTCTACTTGGGGCAATGAGTCCTACATAAATCACGAGCTGGGCGTTATCGTAAAAGTGGTGTTTGCTATGGGAGTTCACTCTGATAGCTCCCCACAGGACAAATTGAACAAGGAATTGCACAAGGAGCACATGAAACACAGTGACCTGGTTCAGCAGGACTTCCTTGACACTTTCCACAACCTCACTGTCAAACTGCTGCTTCAATTCCGCTGGATGCACGAGAACTGCACCCATGCCCACTTCCTCATGACTGCTGACGACGACGTCTTCATCCATCTGCCTAACCTGGTGCACTACCTTCAAGACCTCAGGAGAAAGAAGGTGCGCAACTTTTGGGTCGGCCACGTTCACAGGGGTGCGCCTCCCATTCGCCGCAGGGAGAGTAAATATTACATGCCTTTCAACATGTACCAGTGGTCGTCCTACCCAGATTACACCGCCGGGGCTGGGTATGTAGTCTCTGGCGACGTGGCAGCCAAAATCTATCAAGCCACGCTGTCTCTGAACGCCTCTTTGTATATCGATGACGTCTTCATGGGTATATGTGCCATTGCAGCGGGCGTCTCGCCTCAGGAACACGTTTATTTCTCAGGCGAGGGGAAAACACCCTATCACCCGTGCATCTATGAAAAAATGATCACCTCTCATGGACACAAGGACGATATTAGGTATCTGTGGAAGGTTGCGACCGCTCCACAGGTAAAAAGTATTTCGTCTGGACTGTTTGGGAAGCTCTATTGTACGGCTGTGAAAATGTCTTTGCTTTGTAAGCCGTACTTTACAAACACGTATACATGCATGGCAGCTTTTACATAACGCACTATGAAGTCCGAGCAGTATTTCATTTTTTTCCCTCTCTCTCTCTCTCTCTCTCTCTATGTTATGTTGCTTTAAAAGTATTCTGTCAGTTCCCCAATAAAGTTGTAAGCTGTTAAAGCATTTGTTTTGCACTTTTTCATTTTATTTGAATTCATTTTTTGCATGGACAGCGTAAGACGAGAAAGCAGGAAACACAACGTGTATGTCACAAAAACTATTTCCCTCCAAAAAAATTATATACTACCAGTGGATTCAAGTGATTCTGGAAATATTAAGACTTTTACACCAATTTCTCATCTCTGTATTGCAAGACTAAATGTTATATTATTTATTTATTTATTATTATCATGGAAGAAAAAAAATATTTTACTGTATTGTATGCTTGCAGTTATGAGAAATACTAAGAATTATGAACTGAGAATGAGGAGAAAATGTAAATTGAACATGAACATACCGTCACTACTAAAAAAACATTTACGGCCCTAATAATAGCCATCGTTTGTGTTAGGAAATGGGTTTTGACAGTTTAGCATATAATTAGTTCTTTTCCTTTGTACTGAGCTACTAAGTATTAGCCTTGTCTGTGGTATACTATTAAGAGTGTGTCTTAACTTTCTTTTATGTTTCAAATGTGATATGCTTCTGCTTAATGCTTTCAAACATTTTAATGAACTGATGGTGCTACTTGTGAAGTTACATTTTGGTACAATAAATCAATGCCTACTGAGATTTGTTGCAATGTGGCATTATTATCATGACAACTAAGCCTTAATCTCATCAACCAAGTATGAACTATATTATTCCTCATATAATGTGAAATTTCTGCATTACAGAATATGATGAGAATCACCACTGAGAATAATTAGGATAAGAAGAATGACGCTTCAGTGTGCACTGCCAAAAATGTATACATTGCCATAAGTGTTTTTTTTTATTTCCCATTCTGAATTAAAATCAATTAAAGTGTTAAATTCATCAATTTTAAAGCAGTTTGACTCTCTCTTTGACTCCTCTTGTACCATTTTTTTTTTAGATTATTTTAACAACAACAGTAGTGCTAAATACCTTCACTCAAATTATTTTTGTTGCGCATTCAGTTTAGTTAATTATAATAATCTAAAGAAACACAATTACTGAAAAGTATGTTTATCTAATCAGTTTGTGTTGAAACTACTTTAATCACTTCTATTGCATTAACAGAAACTAAAAAGGGCATTTTAAGGTTTCAGCATGCTTCAGGCAGGACAGTAAATGTGGAAATTAAGTGCTCTTTTGTTATTTATTTATTTAAAGAGAAAGACCTGTTAGAAACAGTTTTTTGTTATGGTGAAGTGTTAGTGTTTTCTAAAATGCTAAATAGCAGAGTTTGTGGTTGGGTTGTTGGAGTTTTTTAGGCAAGAATGTGCTTGCTTGGACTTAATATGTGAGGTTTGTTAATAAAGATGAAGTCTATTTCAAAATTTGCTTCAATGTTTTCGGAGATGGAGATCCATCGGTTCAGCTGCTGTTCAGAGCGCAATATCACTCTCGTACTCGAGCGATACGGTTTCTATATCAGTGGCTGTGCCTCCAGCACTTTATATTACGTTATTTCTTTATTGATTTTTTTAGGGTTAAAATCTTTAAAATATAGTTCAGTTTATAAAAATTTAAATGACCATTTATATGTTCACGAGAGAATGGCGTTCCAGCAGCTTGGAAAATGCAGGACATTTTAATATAACTCTGATTGTATTCATCCGAAAGAAGAAAGTCATATACAGCTAGGAGAGCTTAAGGGTGAGTAAATTATGGGGTATACTACATTTTTGGGTGAATTATACGATTAATGGATAATGCTTTTTTGTAAATTCATCTAACTAAAAAACTACAAAAAAACGTATGTGTAAAAGTTAGATCATTTTTTATTAACTCCAATAAAATTAAACTGACTCTGTTAAACTTGTTTGTTACTATAATTATGTTTCCTTAAAAACCTAAAAATCTAACAGGGGCATGTACGTATGTGTTAAAAGAAGATATTTTTACAGCTTTAGAATTACTTAAAAAATTCTTCACCACTAAAACAGGAAGTGATTCATGTAAGAAACGGCATATGTGAGTGACCACTTTTCCTGTTTTTCAAATGTGAAGAGAGTAGATCTTTTTGTAAGGCATGGAATTTGTAGCCTGCAAAATGTGTAAAAAAAAAAAAGTATGTGTGTAAACTCGCTTCATCTTATTACTTAAAATTAATCACATACATCTATTCCATTTGGGAGCAGTAAAATATACTGCTTATGTTAAGTTATACTCCAAATGTTAAATGAACGTCTATTAAAATATAAAAAGTATCAGAGATTCTACTGAGTCACCAATTATAAGTTTGCATGTCAGCAAAACATTTTCAAGAAGACTAATAGTTCTACAAGCAGAAGATCATAAGGTCAGTTGCTTTTACAGACATCAGTATGTGCATGAAATAGTATGTTGTGCCAGATGCCAGCATGAAGACCAAAAATCAGCTATAAGCTACAAAAAAAAGAAACTAAATGTGAACATAATTACACTTTGCTTTTACAAAAGTGCACTACATCTGATGTTCACAGTATAAAATTCACAACTTACAGCACACTAAAGAAACGACCTATATCGCAGAATATAATGTAAAAAGCAGAAACAGACAGTTCTGAAATTAGAAACCACAGTCGTGAAAGTGCAAAATTCAGACACACAAAGTAACAGTATTTGAGACCTATCAGCTAAATGTTCCTTGTTCCTTTTTTAAGTCAGCAGTGCTGTGTCCTGAGACATCAAGCAGACATGTGATGTACTGTACTGTGTGTTCTGAGTCAGACATAAGGGTTGACAAACTAGTTAATCCTGTGCATCAGACGTTTGATCAAATACAGTGGGGCAAAAAAGTATTTAGTCAGCCACCAATTGTGCAAGTTCTCCCACTTAAAAAGATGAGAGAGGACTG
>JAUCMR010000016.1:11653668-11680309 GCA_032357425.1 Enteromius argenteus | reverse complement strand
TTTTGAGTGAAAACCTCCTTCCATCAGCAAGGGCATTGAAGATGAAACGTGGCTGGGTCTTTCAGCATGACAGTGATCCCAAACACACCGCCAGGGCAACAAAGGAGTGGCTTCGTAAGAAGCATTTCAAGGTCCTGGAGTGGCCTAACCAGTCTCCAGATCTCAACCCCATAGAAAATCTTTGGAGGGAGTTAAAAGTCCGTGTTGCCCAGCAAAAAGCCCCAAAACATTACTGCTCTAGAGGAGATCTGCATGGAGGAATGGGTCAAAATACCAGCAACAGTGTGTGAAAACCTTGTGAAGACTTACAGAAAATGTTTGACCTTTGTCATTGCCAACAAAGGGTATATAAAAAAGTATTGAGGTGAAATTTTGTTATCGACCAAATACTTATTTTCCACCATAATTTGCAAAGAAATTCTTTAAAAATCCTACAATGTGATTTTCTGGGTTTTTTTTCTTATTTTGTCTCTCATAGTTGAGGTATACCTATGATGAAAATTACAGGCCTCTCTCATCTTTTTAAGTGGGAGAATTTGCACAATTGGTGGCTGACTAAATACTTTTATTGCCCCACTGTATGTGTCATCATTAACCATTAGGGTTGGAGTCACAACTCATTTTACTCAGTTAGCAATATGGCATTTTCACAAAGATGAGTGTTGTTAAATGCTTGTTAAAGTTGTTAAAAAAGTCTAACAACTTGTGAAATGTAATTTTCGTGTGAACTGTCTCTTTAAGTCTGTGATAATACATCTACTAAACTGCAAAACAAGTAATAAATAAATACTGCTTTAATAATTGTATTATTTATATTGTATATTATATTAAGACATTTACATTTAGACATTTAGCCGATGCTTTTATTCAAAGCTACTTACAAATGTTGACAATGGAAGCAATCAAAATCAACAAAAGAATGACAAACCTTAAGCTTAAAATATAATAAATAAAAAGGAATAAATAATCTAAATAATTAATTTTATTTAAATTTTAAAATAGCAAATTTTTAAAAGATTACATACAATTAATTATATTTAGTTATTATATAAGTGAACCAAAAAAATGTTAATTTAAAAAATATATACTTATATGTAAATTATAGAAGGAACGTGTTATTATTGATAAAGTAATCAAAATGAATTGATTTGTTTGTAGTGGGTAAATACAGTGTTTTTCTTTCCATAAAGCGAATCTCTGACACTGCTTAATATCCTTGCCCTTATCTTGTGAGATGCTCTTTCTCAGAGGACATGTTCATACCTGCGTCTGTTTGAAAGCGACTCTTCTGTTTCATTGTTCATGAGGACAAGACTCGATCCCCCTTGCCCTCCTTCATGCATGACCTCAATCTGTGAGAAAGCACAGAAAGACAGAACACACTGCTCAAAAATTACATATGATGCAAATGAAAGAAAATGGCTGGAATGTACAATGTGTAATAATTATATACAGTAAAATATTTCAAAGGCAAGATTTTCAAGGTTTTTATACATACAAATTCTTATTAGATGTTAAAAAACAAAACACATGGCTAGATTTTAGCATGATAATCAATAACACAATGTACAGTATATGGTCATGGTTTAATAGATTGCTTAATATGCTGCTGCTGTAGTTGTAGATTACTGCTGCTGCTGCAAAGCAAGTACATTAACTGGTGCTAATACATATGCAGACACAGTGCTGTAAGTAGTGATAGGAATTCTGGCTCTTTTTAGAGAACCGGCTCTTTTGGCTCAACTCACTAAAAAGAGCGGGCTCTTTCAGCTCCCAACCGATTTATTATTTATTAATAATATTAATTTATTATCATACACAACTGAAAATGGTTGGAAATCAAGTGCAATCATTTTTGCCAGTTCTTCATCAATTGAGTTCTGTCTTGCTGGGGTCACAGACTTCTTATAGAGCTCTGGGTTGGTTTAGTTGGTTGTGGTGGTATACTGCATATTGCTGTAGATACTGCAGCAGCAGCAGCAACAGTTACAGTAGTCACACTGGCAATAACTAACTTCCGCCCCTCCCCCCTCTGCTCAGCGCAAACACAAGGCACAAACACATACTAACCAATCACATTCGCGACCAACCCATCACTAACTGTAAGTATTTAAGACATACTACTGCTCCACAAGTAGCATATATAATGACATCTAGCAAACCTATACAGGTGGAGCTGGGGAGGTGGAGGACAGAGGAACTGTGAAATGCTTTTGTGGATGTAAACCAGCAAGCTCACTGGCTGCACGTGCAACATGAACCAATCAGCTTGTGCCAAATAGTTTAACATTTATATCAGATTTGACCATATAAATGACACAAACTGATATACCTTGATGCCACCTTTGGCTTTGGCTCGAATATTCCTCCTCTTTGCCAGCTCCGTGTCACTGGGCTGCTTACTTACAGAGTTTTCTGTAGCTTTGCGATTTGATGCTGTTGAGTTTAAAAACACAGTTAAACAAGCTGGAAGAAATTCATATTGTTCTCTTAAATAATTCAGGATACATAGCCTGGTCATTTAATCTTCAGGTTTTAAAACTGAAATGAGAACACGCATCTGGGAAAAAAAGGTTGAGGGATTGCAGAGCAAAGAAAAAAAACCCACTAGTGGTCTGTACATGTACGCATTTCCGTCTTTCTTTTTTACACTTACTAGGTGCAGTCTGATGTGGGATTTTAGGTGAAGTGCGTTTTGGTGAAGATTCTGGTCGAGGTGCAACTGGTTGCACTGGCCTTGTTTGCTTTGCAGAAAGCTTTTTCAGACTTGCGTGTCTTTTCTCAAACATTTCTTGAACGTCATCCAGTCGTTTCAGTGCAGTTTGAGCCTTGCTCTGCATGGGACGAGATAAAGAGGATTATACATGAAATCAGTCATCAGTCGGTATCATTACAACTACAGCGGGCTCCAAAAGTCTGAAACACAATTTAAAAATCTGGGATTCATCTAGTTTTACCTTTTTGAAATATTGAAACAAAATTTGAAATAAATCATAAATATTCAATATTCAGGTCAATCATTGGATAATGAGAAATGAGTGCTGCTGTCACTAAAAGGAGGTTATATCCAACACAGTATAAATTCTGAGATGTTACTATATTTTAATGCAACTTAATATAATTTGCAATAGTTTTAATATAATCATTTAATATAATAATATTTTATATGAAACAATTTGGTAACACGGTAAGAATTATCGCATCCAAAATAAAAGTTTTTGTTTACATAATATATGTATGTATATCTGAAAAATATTTTATGTTTACATATAATATTTATAATATAAATTATATGAATATAAACATGTAAATACATGTAAATAATTAAAAAAATTATACTGTAAGCATGTGTATTTATATAGAAATAATAAATATGCACAACACACATATATATTATGCAAACCAAAACTTTTACTTTGGATGCGATTAATCATTTGACAGCACTAAATATAATATAATATAAAACCTTTGATTTAAAAAATATATTAGTACATTTTGAAATGTTTTAACTCTAGCACTCATTTTAATTATTTTCTTTAAAAAAGCAAACAAACACTAGCTTTTCTAATCTTTGCATTCTATCTATTTTCTTTTTATTTATAATACACATTAACAAACCACAAAGCAGGATATTAACTATATAATTTTAAAAAAATGGAGTGTCTATTTACACTAAGTGCAAATATCCTCCTTTGTTGGCAGAGGCTATTTACACTAACTCCACCCACCAACGTGTGATTGGGTTAGTCAACATTACACATTACACATCATGATGTTTCATTAACAAATTTCGGGAGGTTCACATACGAATGATTAACCAGCTGCCGCCTATCTCCCTATTACTTAATTACCCTATCAAGAGCTAAAACCTTCCCTTAAAAAATCGCCAACTTCCTCTCCCTCGTATCTTCGTTCTTTGCATCCCTCCGCCGCCCCTTTGCTTGCTTAGCCGGGGACACCTGGTTTCCAGCTTCCTTAGTCAACGCCCAAAGCTGTTATCAGTTTATCATTTCTTTAGGCCGATAGCCATCCCACCCTCCTCCCAGACAGTACGCGTTGACCAGGCCGGGCTCCGAGCTCCACCTGGCCCTCGCCTCCTAGGGGTTAATCCCCTAGGGCTCGGGGTCCACCGGGCTCCCTGCCTGCTCCCCGGACAGTACGCCAAACATGCTTATTATTTAATTATTATTTTATTATTTAATGAGGAAACTACACCCCCTGATCACCCCCTGTTCCAGTTACTCTTATACATACTGCTGTTACAATATGTAGCTATGTAACTCCTGTTACATGACTACTTAGTGAAGTGAAAAAAGTGTTGTTACCAATGTCTTGTTACACATTTGTACTTGCACACACCATTCTGAGGGTTGTTACATGTGTGTAGTTACAGCTGTAGATACTATGTAGCAATGTGTACTTACACTGTGGTTACATACTAGATACACATCTAGTTACTATGTAAGTACACAGGTATTAGGCACACTTAATATAAAGTGGGACCTTTATTTTTAATAAAAATGAAGGAAATTATCAGTATGTTGAAAATAAAGTATAGGGTAGGTCTAGGCAGGGCTTTATTGTCCAAATAAGGTGGCATCCATTTAATAATTTGAATTAAAATTTACACTAAGTTAAGTTATTATTGCACACCGTCTTATAATTTATTACAATAATGAGCTGCAGATAATTGTCACTATTTGCCATAAGTACTTGTAGTATAAAAAACAGAAAATATTTTAAAATTGTAACAATGTAGTGCTGTGAGTCGTGAGACACGCACGCGACTTCAACACCAGAGAACTAGAACTAAAAGACATGGGCTTTAAATACACAGAAACTGATAATCAAAGTGAAGGCAGCTGGAAAGACACAGGTGGACAGAATCAACTAATGAGAACATAATAACAGGAAATACCAAATAAGGACAAGACAGGACTAAACCAAAAATATACACACAGGGGGAAAAAACAAGACCAGACCAACATGGAATGTGACAAAAATAGTGTAAATAGAATCTATGGCTTTAGTGTAAGTGTAAATAGCATCCATTGCTAAGAAAATAGGCTATTTTCACTAAGTGTAAATAACCTCTATTGCTATGTACACTTGCAAACAGCAAAACTGCATTAAGCGAACTCTTTATAACATTAGCTATACAATTATTTAGAAGAATTTTTCATTGTTAGTTCATGTTGACTAATGTAGCTGAAAAATGTAGACAAATGGAGTCCAATAGCCAAGTGTTACCAACCATTTGATTAACTAATAAAAATAGACTTTTGGATTTGACTGTATATCTGCTTTATTTGTACCTTGACCCACTCTGAGAGGATGATCTCATACTGGTTGCTGAGATCTTTGAGGTGACTGAGCTGCTGCTGTTTGGCTGAATTCATGTAGCGCTCGATGTCCTGCAGTGCTGCTTCTGCACCTTCCTGTGTCTGACATCTGTCTACAGCCTGAGAGGCCAACAGATACACTCCACTCTCACACCACTGGTTCACCTGCCAACACACAAGCACCACATCAATGCATCTATTTCTCTTGGACCTAATTTAAAATGAGAAATGAAAACTGTGCAGTAAACAAATACTTTTATTTCCAGTGCAATCAATAATATGACAGCATAGATAATAGAAATAGTATATAAATAAAATACTATATGCAGTGCTTAAGCGCAATTATTTTAGTTTTTTGTTTGTTTGTCAGTTTTTTCCCTCAACCTTTTTTTTGTTTTATTCTTACATGTAAATATATATACATATATATATATATATATATATATTTTTTTTTTTTTTTTAATTAAAGATACATAAACTAGTCTTGCTGTCATCTCTTGAAATCAAACCTTTGCCATAACTTAAATCAACCACCCAAGGTAAAAACTTAATGTTAAATGTTACTCAACCCCGAAATAAAAATATCTTAATATCTTTAATTCTGTGTTCTGAGGATGAACAAAGCCTTTGCGGGTTTGGAACGACATGGGGGTGAGTGATTAATGACTAAGTTTTCTTTTTGAGCTGGAGTAACCCTTTAAGGTGTCTGTGTTTTAATTTGCCAGGATGTGTGTTGTTTCACGAACCTCATCGATTCGTTTGTGTATTTCAAGTGATTTGGTCAGAATGTCGCGTTTCTTTTTGGCCTCATTGCTGAAGTCGTCACAGATCCGACGCAGTTCGACACACTTCGGCCGGATGGAGTCCACGGCGTAGTGGTTACTTTGAATCAGCTGGTCACCATGCTGAGCGTGAAGCTGAGCTTTCTCCAACGACTCCTGTACAGATCAATAAATACATTAAAGCTCAACATATGAGGAATGATTTATACTGCTATCTTGACTGTTACTAGTAATTGACTTGCAGTGTCGTAACAAGAGCAATGGGTTATGTTTGTGTTTTTTTTTATTTGTTCTTGAAGTTCAGTTCTATTTATCGCATGCTTTCGAACAAAACCTGCACATGCTTGGCATTGGAACAAAGCCAAGAAAAAACATGCTTTATCTTTCTAGATAAGCTGGTTGCTTGGTAAAGTTAAGTTAAAACTCTTGACAGTGACACCAGAACACCAACATTCCTTGCTCAGAACCAGCATCTAAACATGTTCTGGTAACCAGTAATACTGGTCTGTTCAAGATGCACTTGTGATTGAATCCTTTAGAAACCTATGTCTGAACAAAAACAAAAGAAAGATTAATTTTAATCAAAACACTTAATGTGATTAAAAATGCTAATATGTGACCCTGGACCACAAAACCAGTTTTAAAGGGGTCATATGATGCAATTTCAAATGTTTCTTTCTGTTTAGAGTGTTACAAGCTCTTGGTGCATGAAGATCTCAAAACCAAAGAGATATTCTTAATGTACACCCAATGTACTGTTGTGAAAGTGAAAATACTTTCTTTATGCTTACAAAAGAGGACATAACTAGATATTAGTGGTCAGCTGTATTCACAACACTGTTTCAGAACAGTTCCCAGATATTGGAGTGTGTTCAGCAAATTTACAGAGGACGGACTCCTAAAACCTGAAGAGTAGTCTATGAGACAGTCTGGCGCTTCTGACTCATAACCTTTAAGTAAGTTATGTTTTCTTATTAAAAGAACCTGCTACTTACTATTCAAACACGAGTTTTAAGCAGTGAAGCTTGTTGTTTGTCATTTCTCTGATCGCGAATGCAGACATGGTGTTATAGGTGTTATATTTAAGAGGCACAATGCAACGTGACACGTAAATAGACAGTACTACATCATGATAATCAGTAATTATGTCTCCCCTGGATGCAATGAATGCCTCGTTTGTAATGTGTTTTGTTGCTTTGGTGTCATAGCGCCCGGGAACGGCCTAACATTTCCGCCACATGCTTGCGGTATTCAGCCAATTATAGTGCACTGGATAGCTGGCCAATCAGAGCACACCTCGCTTTTTTAGAACGATGAGCTTTGAACAAATCAACCTGTTTCAGGAGGTGGGGCTTAGAGGAGAAACAATAATGTACTGTGTTGAAAATAATGTGTATTTTGCATCTTAATCCGCATAAACAGATTGCGTTACACCAAATACATAAAATAATGTTCTTTTTAGCAACATCACATGACCCCTTTAAGTCACTGGGGTGTATTTGTAGCAAAAGCCAAACATACATTGTAGGGGCCAAAAATCATTAGGATATTAAGTAAAGATCATGTTTCATGAATATATTTTGTAAATTACCATATCATAATTATATTAAAACCGAATTTCTGATATTAATAATATGCATTGCTAAGAACTTCGTTTGGACAACTTTAAAGGTGATTTTCTTAGTATTTTGTTTTTCTGTGCACCCTCAGATTCCAGATATTAAAATGGTTGTATCTCAACCAAATAACGTCTTATGCCAATTTATTCAGCTTTCAGATTATGTTTAATTGCTTATGACTGCTTTTATGGTCCAGGGTCACATATATGCAACTGTGAATAAATTGACTTGGTCTGCATTTGCTGGGAACGCCCACAAAAACGTTATATCCGTTTATGCCATTCAAATGAATGCGTGGAGACCTTGTTAAGTGCATGATCTTTATTTTTTTTTATGATTTTGATTGATTTTTTGCTTGGTGCACTGTAGAAAATTGCTGCGTGGCGTTCTGTACCTCTAAGTAAAAAAAAAAACGATCTGAAGATTTATATACTACCAAATAAACAGACAGAGGTAGCACAATCTGGGCAGGTAGCACACAACATCAGAACTCTGACAGCAGTTATTGATATACAACTTATGAAACATATCAAGTATAATATTCATATTTATATGCACTCCATATACTACTTTAATGAGCTGTCATTAGTCCTGACACGCCTGCACCGCAACCCCTCCTTCGTATCAAATAAATGTCACTCCCTGATATTTTTGTGATGTTAATGACCTAATCTATTAAAGCATTTAATACCATCTATGGTTAGTTTAGTAAAACATATTTAATTTGTTTTTACCATGGTTTACCTATAGTAACCACGTTTTGTGGGTGTATAATCACGGTTAATTTTCGTAAGGGATATTTGAATATTATTTTATATATTTTTAATTTACGGCGTGTACTTGTGAAAATTATTAGGCCATACGTTTAGCACACACCACATAATGATGTGCATTTTAAGGCACTTCAGTAAACCTTTAATGTTGCCTATGTTTTGTCAATGTAAAAATTCTTGTTAATATGTCAATAAAAAGTTTATCAGACTTTTAATCTAGTCTTTATCACTTTATTAAAATTAAGCAAAACAAAACGACAAAGTTTACTTTCGGAAGCCATCACGTATAGGCTTGTAGTAAGCGGTCTCTTGCCTGGAGGCTCAATCGGATAACAAAAAGTGTCGGGAAACAACTCATCTGGCCATTCAGTTTGGTCGTTTTTCGCCAGTCACAGATACCGTATGGACAGTTCGACACAATACAAGTCAGTTTCTCGACATATCTTGCTTTGTCAAGCTTCAGAAATTATTTTATGTAGACTATACTGGGTCAACACCATGCTTTTCCAATGAGGGGAAAGAACTGTTTCCCCCACGCCAACTCTGCCCACACAGCTATGACGCAACACAGACCAAGTCATTGGTATTTTTAAATATTATAAATGTATCCATTGTCACCTAAATTTACTTAACCCAAGCATTTGAATGGTTTCATTATATTAATTATATAAATATGCATTTATACAGTGATTGGGGGATTTGAAGGTGACTTGGGAAACTACCAGCAGAACAAATGGTTATTGTTTAGCCCACTATGAAACCCAACGGACTGCTTTGCATACCAGTCCTAAATTTAGATTGGAAAGATTTTGACCTGAGCTTTGTCCTCCAAAGTTTTCAGATCCCCCAATAGATGTTCCACCCGAGCCACACAGTCCCCGGTGTCAGACAGGCCCAGCAAGGTCTCCGTCAGGCCGTCCAGAGAAACTTTCACCTGATACAACAGATGCAACAGACTAATTTCAGCTTGGTTGACTGGTCAAGCACTCCAGGGATATTTGGTATAATGGCTGCCTACTAAATTTACAGAGGCACATCCATTGCATCGTACCTCTCTGAAGTCCTGCTCAAAGTGGCGTAATTGTAAGCACTGCTCTAATTTGAGGTGATGCCTCGACCAGAACTGTTCAAACGCATTCTCTGTTTCATCGAGCTGGGCTAACAACCTGAGACAAACAAACAAATACGTTTACAGTGTGCATGTCAGAGGAGACGAAGTGAATTAGATTTCACAGAGGAACATGAGATGACACCAGACTTTAAAGAATAATAGCACAACTGTAACAAGAACTACGCAAGTATGGTTGAAATAGAGGAAATGGCTGTAAATTTAATATGAAATCCAAAAGTACTTTATTACTGTTTCTATTGTGAATGAATCATAGTTATAGTCATAGTCTATCAGCGGAATGCAACTGGTTTGGTCACTTTCTTTATTATCTGACGCCATCAAGATGCATTCCTGATGGTTCAAATTTTCATTAAAGTCATTTCCTGAATGTCACGTACTAGCCCCCCAGAAATGCGTTATATTTCCAGCTACAAGTGCCTTTGCAGTAAGGATAATAAAATGCTCATTAAAAGTTATCTGGTCTGTAATAATGTTCTTAAAATGTTAGCACAAAAAGGTTTTTTTTTTCTGAAATGTATTATTTGGAAATTTGTCTGGCATTATTAAATATACTATTATTTTGAACATTCAACAAATCAACTCCATGATGTTTGAAAATGATCAAAAGGAATGTTCCCTTAAGAAGAAACGTTTAGAATTTTCAGAAAACACCCAGAAATAACATTTTCATAACTGAATGGGAATGTTAGGTCTTTATGTTCACAAAACTTGTGCCGTCCGTAGATTTTTTTTCTAACTTTCTCAAAACATATTATATGGTGCTGCTTATTTCCAAATGTAAAATGCAGCATTCTAATAAAGTTTTCATTCCGATCGCTTTTTCAACATTCTTTTGTTAGCTGGGATTCTACGTGAGCTACAGTTTTGCAATTAATGGTGTAAAACTTTTTGTGTTTGGCAAAATCTTTTCACCAACCTCTCAACAGTTGTTTGGTTCTCTACCTCATCTGGGTTCAAAATGTGGCACTCGGTTTTGCTTGCCTGGTCTTTGATACAGGACAGCAGAGTATTTCCTTGCTTTATTGCTAATTTCAGCTCATCCTGTGCAAGAAGAAGGAAATGTGGCATATAACTATTGAAACCATATGTAGATATGCAAAACATTTCAAGATAAGTACAGGTCATGTCTTGTTGTTCCACACCACAGTTCCCATAGTCACAGATAACGAAGTAATAAATAAAACAAAGTGGGCAATAAATAACAGGCAGAATCAAATCAAATGTCAACACTAGAAGGAACTGCTGTTTTATAAATGTAATGCGCTACCTTGAGCTTATCGTGCTTTTCGGTGTGTGTGATGAGCAAATCCTTAGTGCACTGCACGTCATTAGGAAGTTCGGTTTCTGCCAGGTCAGTTCCAAACTGCTGCAGCATCTGTGCTGTGCTCTTCACCGTCAATGCAAAGTTCTCAATGGCCTAGGGCACAACATTTTAATACAGTCTGAACAGATAACATGCATGGGAGATTACACATCTTGCTTATACAAGACTGAGCCTTTTTTTGCATTGTACACGCAGCACATTTGTGTATTTGTCTGTTTGTAAATATCATATTCATATTTAACTTCCGTACTGTGCGATGGTGAATCCATTGACTGTGGCAGTAGTCCAGGGTTCCCCCGAGATCGCAGGTCAGCTGGCCTTTGTCAACGTAGCCATGCAAGTCTGACAGGGAATTTAGCATAACAATCTACAAAAGACGAGAAAAGAACAAAGAATTACCCATAATATGCATTATTGCACTAGGGTTGCAGAAACTAAATGATTGTTTCACATTACTACAATGTTGCAGGTTAAATGGTTACTCCACCCCACAATGACAATTTGGTCAATAATCACTTACCCCCATGTTGTTCCAAACCCATAAAAGCTTTGTTCATCTTCGAAACACAAATTAAGATATTCAGAACACTGTCAAGATCCAGAAAAGTGGTTCAACCATAACGTTATAAAGAAACGAGAAAACTTTCGTACGCCAAGAAAATAAAAAAAACAACATTTATTTAACAATCTGTCTCTTCTGTTTCCACTTTAGAACCATTTTGAACAGCATATGCAGATCTGTGTTAGCTGTTTTCATTCAAATCAAAGCGTGACGATGTCTTTCAAACTTTTCTGGATCTTTACAGTGTTCATTACTTCACAGTCAGAAGCTTACTGCTTTTCATCCAAAATATTGGATGAACAAAGCTTTTACATGTTTGGAACGACATGGGGCAATTGATTTTCATTTTGGGGTGAAGTAACTGCTCTTGCAAAGCGCAAACGTGCATGCAAACATTTTAAAAGGACATATACTGCAAAAAAGGCACTTCAGTTTATTTTTCTGTTAACATGTGTATAATTAAAGCTGTACATTTTTTTTTTTTTACAGTCTTTTTATAGTTTATGGTGTTACATTGCTATGGCAACCAAGTTGCACAACATGCAGTAGGTTAATGTTCACACTAAAAACATTTCTTTACACTAAACTTCAATTTAAGGGCTGAACTATGGATGTGTTCACTGTCTGATAAATAGCTTACAGGGTCAAAAGGGTCAAAAGGTTTCCAATGAAATCCCTATATAAATATAACGGTATCCACTGTATAGCAAAATCCATATCATGGCACAACATAAAAGCGGTAGTTACGTTAACACTAGTTATACCCCCCGCCCTAGAACAAACAAACTTCTACTTTCCAAGCTGTGGTGTGCCAACTTCCTGTTTCACAGTTAATGTGACCCCTGACTGTGAAATACGGCTTAAGCATTTACTGTTTTCCTTCATAAGGTAAAGAACATTCTGTAAAAATGTAACCACAGCTGCACCATTAAAACAATGAGTATTCTCTTGGTTATGGACTACCCCCATTCATTTCATTTGTATTTATAAATATCTATCTAGCTCATCTGCAAATAACATTTTGTGAAACTGAAGTATGTACATTGCAGCGCAATCTTCATTTCTTTAACGTCACAAAAGAAGTAGCATGCAGATGACAATCTCATGCAGCGATTTATATGGCAGCCATAGACACGAGTATGTGGAAAAGTTGCATTGCACACATTCACCACCACTGCGCTGATGTATGATCAGCGATAAGGCAGAAACCTCAATGTTTTTGTAATACTGTCTCCTGTATCTTCTAAAGTGGCGTTAAAACAGTGTTAGAGATTATCTGCACACAATCTGTAGATTAACACCCTTAAGACATGCATAATGCAACAGGGTGACAGGGTGTGTAAATAATTTAGTGGATGAGCGATCATGGTTACAAACACTCCAGGAGAGCCATGCGCATCGTATGGCGAATGAACGGACGTGCCGAGGGTCCAGACAGACAGAAACATGCTTACCGGTACCTTCAGTTTGAAGTCATCCCTATGTAACCGCATACTGACATCAGCAATGGCCCTCTGGAGGAGACGTGAGGGTTTCAGAACCAAAACAAGCTGGAGATTTCCTGGAAAGGAGCCCTTCGGGTCAAGAAAGAAAATTAAACATACAAGTTTTGACTTATTTCTTCCACAATTCTGTGATATCAACTACATATAAACACTTCTGGCCTTTTTTGTCTTTGTAACTTGTGGAACTCATTACAAAATTCATTTCTATTATATTTATATTTTAGGTATACATTTATATTTGGTAATGAATTCATATTGATAAAGGTATCATATATATATATATATATACACACACAAGTAATACAAGGAAAAATATATCTTTTCAAGTAGTAAATAAAACAGAGATTATAGAAGTAAATTTACTGTAAGTACAGTAGATATTTTAGTTTTTTGTTGTTGTTTTGTTTGTTTATTTGCAATTGTAATTGTTTTTAAAGTTTTCTAGATTACTAAATATTATTTATTATTATTGTTGTTGTTATTGTTATTGTTTTACATATTCTTCAAAATGTTATTTTATTTTATTAAATTGCACAAATTAAATCACTAAAGAAATATTACTAATATTACAATTACACTTTTGTTAAATTACCCTTACTGTAACATATATTTTAGATTTTTATATATTTTGAATAAATTTTGTAACCAGGCTGTTTTGGGTTGTTTTTTTTCTACTATGGAAGTGAATTGTGACCAAAACAGCCTGGTTACTAACTCAAAATATCTTCCTCTGCGTTCTGCAGAACTAAGAAATTCATACAGGTTTAGGCCTACGTGAGTCAATGATTACAGTATTTTCATTTTTCAGTGAACTTTAAGAACGCATCAACATCCACAACTAACAACCTCAAACCACTCCTGCCATCACAGGAAAGCACACTTTTACAGGAAATTCACTGTTATGCTTATAACTTGCAATAGAATTTGTAAATACATACAGTGGGTACGGAAAGTATTCAGACCCCCTTAAATTTTTCACTCTTTGTTATATTGCAGCCATTTGCTAAAAGTTCATTTTTTTTCCACATTAATGTACACACAGCACCCCATATTGACAGATTTATTAAAAAAGAAAAACTGAAATATATATATATATATATTTTTTTTTTTCCTAATAATTCAACAGCCCGGACTCAATTATTTTTCTTATACTATGGTTGTCACACCTCAAGACAACGATCAGATGATATATTTCAAGGTATTTGTCCGAATTTTGTACTTAAAGCGTTATTGTGAGTAGGATTTTTTCTTCCGCATCTCACCCGTAAATAACCAAACTGTGTGTGAACGTAACTGTATTAAGTACTTAAAAACAGGATTGACAACCATATTCTGTTGCTGTGCGAACGTATAGCGTGTGAATTACCTCAGAGTCTGTGAATCTCGTGGAGTTCATTTTTTTCACCACCGTTACCTCGCTTCTGAGAAGTCAAGTTGTTTTTAAGTTGATGTTACAGATAAAGTCGTCAGAGTAGCGCTAGCAACATTAGTGTGTATGTTAATGTACGTGCATCTCTGAGAGAGAGAGAGCGGGAGAGATAGAGTATGTGCTTTCCGTACATATTAAAACATAATTTTGTGGCAACACATAGAAATAACCTGTTGTTGTTATCATATTGATTACTATATTTATTTGTTTGGCCAGTGTCCTTGTGGGTTTTGGTTATTTTGCTGTTGTAAACATAGACATGATGTATATATCTATGGTTGTAAGACCTTTGAAATAATGTAATGCAGTTCCTTGAAAATAATTGCACACCTTAGAATGTTCGTCAGCCAATCAGATTCAAGCATTCAACATCCCCGTAGCACAAACATTACATATACAGTGTGTGTATACATATATATACCTACACACATTAAATTAGGGAAAAATCTATTGAAAAATATAAAGTAATTTAATAGTCCAACTGGACCTAGCTTGTTCAACTTGAATTTAATTGATAGGCTTATCGATTGTACATCTTGATATTATACATCATGTTCTTTTTTCTCGTAATGCCATGTTAACTGTATAAAGCTTCAGCAAGAGCCTGTACAAACCGCTATCCGTGCCAGAGAAGTGATTGCTGAGTTCCATTTGTCCTTCCTGCGGTCCAGGATGATGATGAAGCCAATGCTAGCAGCATCCATGCTGAAGGATGAAGGACAGAAACAGACAGGTCAGACATTAAAACCTAAACCAACTGACCAAAATCAAGCAGAAGAGTGCTTGTTCTTACAGTTGCTTTCACTAAACATTTTGAACATCGTTACCAAGTGCAATAAACCTTAGAAAAATAAATGAGGTTTCACCTTGGTATGCTGGTCAGGTATGTGACAACATTAACAAAATCCTCATCGGACACTTCATTAAATCCTGAGAACTCTGGGAAGGTGATGATGGGAGATCCATCTTTTCCTCTTCCTCCTGCAAAAACGTTATATTTTTAAATGACTACTTTAAAAAATGTCAACATGTTAAATGGCACTCTGGCAATATTTACGTATTTATATTTACTAATTTATGATATTTCTAAAAATTTAATATATTTATATTTAAAAAAATAAACATGATAATTCATTTATACTAATTGTAATGAATATATATATATATATATATATATATATATACTACACACACTGAATGAACATGCATGCAGCAGATTCCAGGTGTGAGCTTGTGAGAGCGTTATGACCTACATATTATTTTTTTTTTATAGGCCATACCTATAAAGAAAACTCTCTTACATTTCATGATTCTGGCACTATACATAAAATGATTAGTATTCATCACACCCTTTTTACTTTTATTTGACCTAAGATATTTAGATTTATTATTATGTATTTGATTTAGGGGAAAAAAAACACCACCTTTCAACCGCAAGGGGGCAACAGTGGAATCAGAGATATGTATATATTTTTTACTTTATTATTAAGCAAAGAATACAAAACCTCTTAGAGGTAACAGCATAGAATAGACCAAATACAAAAACAATCAGCATCAAACTTTAAGGGGATCCACAAAAAGTAAATATTTATTTAATTCTGAAACATTCATAAAACAACAACAACAAAAATCCAAATAAACTGGTTTCAAACTTTTTTTACATATAAAACTGATTTTAACTCTCACATATTCTGTGGTATTTATATACACGTTACATTTTTGTATGCTACATTTTAATTTTACTTTATACAATTTAATGTGGAAGGGACAATAAAATATTTAAAATACTGGTGAAAAATTTGTCATTTTCATCAACAACTGTGTTTGAGACTGTATAGATCACACAGTTCAAGGTCTTTTAGAATTCCTCTGATAACTAATAATGGTATAATTTTTAAAATAATTCATATTCTCTAGTCTGAATATGTAAAGTTGCCTCTCTGAAGGCGGTTCTTCTTGTGAATTGTGTTCATTCCTGAGGGGGAAAAAATGTGAAGAAAGAGGTAGTTGTTTGCAGTAATGAGGTGAATCCACTCAGAGGTCACATGTTCATCCATTTTTAGACTTTTGAAGCCACACTGCCTCACTTGGGTGATGTATGGGTGATGTATGGATGATTATGCTCCAAAAACAGACAAAAAGAGTGTGTTTCCTCTCCATTTACAGTTACAATACGCAAAAAAAAAAACACAACCTACACTCCACCCACCCCTCACCCACATCCTGTGTCTTAGTCTGAAATAGGACTTCACTGGAAAATATTCAGTTTAAATATTTTTTATTATTAGAAATTTTAGCTGACAGTTGTAATTAGACTTTTTCATATATTTCTTTTATAATTACACTTATTTATATACAAATAAAACTTAAGTTTTAACAAATAAACATAAAAGAAAGAAAACGAAAATGAATAATAGTCAAAAAAAATCCCCCCACCCAACTTCACTGGAAAATATTTATCTGCATTGTGGTCAAATGATTCAAATTATTATTATGACAGTAACACTTCACAGTAAGGTTCATTAGTTAACAACACAGAACTAAGAATGAATACTTCTACAGCATTTATTAATCTTACTTAATGTTAATTTCAGCATTTACTGATGCATTCTTAAAATCACAAGTTTGTTGACATTAGTTACGCACTGTGAACTAACATGAACTAACAATGAATGATTGTATTTTCATTAACTAACATTAACAAAGATGAATAAATACTATAGTAAATGTATTGTTCAATGTGTGTTAATCTAATGTTAACTAATGACACCTTATTATAAAGTGTTACCATTATGATGTACAGTATGATCATATCTATTGCACCTCCTGGTGGATGTTTTTCTTTTTCTTTTTACTTTTTGTTCTAGTAATAACTAGCAACACATTAGCACACAGCAACATACTGAAAACTGCTCTGAACATCATATGAAACCCCGGCAACCATCAACAACACCTCAGCATTGTAACTTTTACAAATCAAGCACAGAACATCTTCAGAAAACGTAAAAATCTCACATTTTTAGAGGTTAAACCAACATATTATAATGTTTTTAGAATACTTACATTATTATATATTTATACTATGTTACATTTATATTTATTAATTATATATATATATATATATATATATATAATTCAATAAATAAAGTAATAAAATTTGATTTATAGCAATTTTACATTATGACATTCATATCTTGCATTTCTATATTTATGTAATATATGTGTGTGTATTTGTGTACTGTGCATATTTATTATGTATATAAATGCACACACATACAGGATATATTTAAAAAAATATTTACATGTATATTTTTATTTTTATAATTTATATTATAATTCAATATATTTAATATGGAATATTTTATATATATAAAGCAGTGCAACTGTCCAACATTGACAATAATTCATCATATTGATAATCAGAATGATTTCTGACAGATCATGTGACACTGAATACTAGATGACTGATGAAAATTTAGCTTTGCATCACAGAAATATTTTACATTTTAAAGTATAATAAAATAAAATAAAAATTGTTGTTTAAAATTGTAATTATATTTCACAAAATATTACAGTTTTTTATATTTTTAATGCAGCCTTGATGAGCAAAAGATAAAATATATATATATATATATATATATATATATATGTGTGTGTGTGTAAATAATGTAATAAAAATCAATCTATCAATCTATCTATCTCACTCTGGCTGTGTCTGGGTTGAACAGACAGGTTTATTGTTTGGTGTATTACTTATGCTACGTTTTCTGCCACTAGTGAACGAGACACATCTGAAATCTATTCTATTAAATTTCTGATGGTCCCCTGTGATTCACAGAGTCCTAATGGACGACACCATGCTTTTCAGCGGAAAGCGGCACTTAAGACAAGAGGAGCCAGCTAAATAGATTGGACAAAGTATGCTGGGATTGTTTTTCTCTGTAACATTATGTAACTGGAGCAGTTTTGATGGCTGGTGCAGGCGTCTTGGCAGATGAGGAGACAGGGAGGCAGGCCAGGCCTCAGGAGATCTGACTAGGATGGGAAGGAATGGAAAAACTCTCCAAGGAGCAGCGAGTCTGTAGCTGCAAGTTCCCTCCCACTTACATCAGTTCAGCGTGTAAGTTTTTCCACCCTGTTTTCAGAGAGCTCTGTGTGTGCTGAACGTGGTAAACACTTCTGTTTTATTAGCTGAAATGAATTGTTTTCCATAGTTAACTATGCTTCAGTACCACCCGGCAACTTCACGAAAGGCTGGTTAAAATGAATTATAAATAGAGTCAAATTCATTTTATGTGTCGCAAACAGTAGTCAAAAGCTAATTGTTTCATTTTCATCTGAAGCAGGACTGTGGCGTAGCCTAGTGGTTAAAGACCTGAGCTGGCAAACAGAGGTTTCAGTTTCCATACTATTCTGTATAAATAAAATAAAATTGTCACTTTATAATGTACAGTATAAAAATGGAAATTAATTTAAAGATTTGCTAAACAGTGTTATTAAATGACTTATTTTAGAATAATTAATAGTTAATCAATTAATAACAAAACTGTTATTAAATTAATTATTTTCAAATTTAATATTATTTCAATATAGATTCTTCTTATTTTATAATTAAATGTATAAAATATCATAAATATTAAATTAAATTACAAATGTGCTTGCACAGTTAAATAGTTAAACAACTGATATCCATAAACTGAAAAATCTCTAATGTTGTTGGATCATAAATATGAAAATAATATATATATATATATTTTTTTTTTTTTTTTTTTTTGTAAAACATGCCTGACTCATCGTGAGTAAAAATGGCCTGTAGGAAACATTTATGGCTGGCATAGTCTTACGTCAGTGTGACTAAAAGTTCATTTTGAACCATGGGTTTAGAAACCACAAAGGGAGATTCACCAAGGAGCTCTTGGATATTTCTCAGTTCATTGTTATATAATACGCATCATGGGAAAATGAGACAGCAGAAGTCTATTTTCTCTGACTGTGAGCGCTAATGAGCATCTGAGGAAATGGGTGGGCTGGGAATTGTACTGACACGAGTGCATGTGATTTGAGTGCATTAACTTCAGTTAAGCACCGCCTCAGAATCCTGAACCACAAAAGACAAAAGGGTCAAAGTTCAAAGGCACCACCAACAGCTATAGAGAAGGAAAGTTAAAAAACAACACGCTAAAGACCAAACAGACGCATCTCACCTGAAAGAAGCGCAAACTGCCTGTGAAGTTGCTCGATTATGTCGACAGCCAGTAATGGCCTGATCTCCTGCTGCATAATCTCATCTGTGAGGAAAGAGAAGAAAGCACAGGAGCATTAGATACAGAGTCACAAAGTGCATCAGTAGCCCGACCCTTCAGAGTGACCGTCTGTACAGCTGCTTCCTTAGAGACGACCTTTAGCCATCAACACAGCCTCTGGTTTGTATCCGTTCATCAGGGAAGCGCTCCTTCAAACAAGCCATTCTTTCATGCCTCTGGCTTTACAAAAAGAGCGCTCGAGTGCTTCTATTCTCTACTGATCTACTGAGGGTCACCCTAAAGCTCGATGAAGTCTGTAGACGAACAAAAGTTCCTCTGTACACGTACACAAAAGACTGCATTAACATTGACTTCTCCTTATCAGTCTCTGTTAAGTCTTGTGAGGAAATTTGCTGTGGGCTACAAACAACGCCGATAAGTTACTACTGAAATTTTGGGGATGTGTTCAGGATGTGCTGATGTAAGTCTGTAGCAGATAAGCTGAAGACAATGCAGTTAAAATGTTTGACAGGCAGCGTGTCGCAGAATGACAGAAACGATCACTTTTTTATTTTTGAGCGCGCACACACATCCTTGTCGAGTGTGTTCTGCAGGAAGAACAATGTGCGTCAAGGAGCATGTGAAAACCAGATGTTATCAGCTGGCTGTGGAGTCGCAACCATTGACATGAACATGAATTACAATAAGAAGCCAAAGACTTCCCCAGAGGAAAGTCACCATGACCGGATCATACAGGACCACTCCTGCCGACAGAAAAAAACAAACACTGAAAACATACTGTACTGAAATCTTTAAAAAAAATAATAAATAAGTTTTACATTGTACTTAAAAAAAAAAATACATATATGTAATTCATTTCTGTACTTAGATTTAGAATTACACTGTTGACCCATTCCTTACACATTAAAGGAATAGAAGAGTTTTTTTAAAAATGTGTCCTGGCTCTTCCAAGCTTGGTAATGCTGGTGGATAGTGGCCATGATTTTGAAGCTCAGCTTACGTCATACATCGAGTTAGAGGTCAGTTAAAAAGCCTGAACTCGACACTCTCGGGGAAGAGCATGCGGCCGTTGCCAGAAGTCAGTTATTTAGGTTATAATTTTAAAAATAGAAATATTTTTATTACAAAAACCCATCGACATGTGATAACCCCCTGAAGGCTTATAAGTTAGTTTTACATCACAGTATTTGCGGATACATCTGATTTACGGAGCTTTAAATTAATTAACTAATAATCAAATATACAGACAAGCACAAATTAAAATGGCATATAATAAATCAATTCCTTCACTTTACGAATGTTTACTTATGAGTTATGATACAAATTTCCTTTGAAAAAAATCAGCTTTGTCGCTGGCCTTAGAAAGAATATCTCATCTAACACAACATCATCGTCATCGTCCGTTTTTTTTTTTATTAAGGATTAAATTCGCTGTGTAGAAGCAGTTTCTCTGTAGCAGAACAGATGATGGTCAGCATGCCAAGAGATTAAACCCCAGAGATAACCTGCTGTTAGTTACGGGCTTAAGCACACGACACGTTCAAATAAAACACACTCCCACACACACACACACAGACTCATGGTCCAATGCCCTCTGCGTTCAGTGAAGCTGGCTAATTGTCAAACTAGACCACAAATCCCTCTCTGACCCACACAGGACTGGGAAGCAGGGCTGTGATGTGAAAAATACAAACCCAAGCCAAACCACATAACTAATTATTTTCTCCTGTCCGAGCTTAGCATCTTTAAGACATTTGTAGGTTGAGAAATATCCGTGCCACTACCAAAACACTGAGAATCTTCAACCTTTCACATTTAACCCTTGTGCCTTCCTCATTTGGGAGTCACACTCATGGTCTTAGCGGTCAAAAGTGACCGGACACCTGAAATGTAACTTTTTTGCCCCCTAGTAAAATCAGTGTAACATTTTTTTTGTTTGATTGACATTTTTTCTTTTGTATTTTGAGAGAATTTTATGTTACTAATTCATATTTACGCAATAATTATTAACCAATTAATTTTTTACCATTGAAAATATATATATATATATATATATATATTTTTACATTGTTTTTATATTAATGCAGTATTTCACATTAAAATAGAGACTAGGCCTTTCAAATACATTTTTTGAAGACAGATTAGCGCCCCCTGGTCAAAGCAAAGAAAGAAAATGTGTAATTGCATGGTGTAACCAATAGATGGCTTTATAGGAATCTATAGAGGCTTATGACTTTTCACAAAAAACAAATGTGTGTGTGCGTATATATTTATTTTACAATCTTGATGATTTAGTGTGTCACCCCTTCACTGCTGTGAGCTTTTTCTACATTATGATTGAATTATTCAATGGATTTCACATTCTCAAAACTTTGCTCTGTGTTACAGACACAGGTGTAAGTGTGTGTGTGTGTGTCCACACGCGCATTTGTGATTGATTGGATATGTCTACATCACACTCTTGATGTTTTATAGTGTCATCCCTTCACCACTGTGTATTTGTTTTCAGTTTTGTGATTGATTTGTAGATTGTGTACACAATTATTCTCTGAATTGGTGTGTTTTTGTCCATTTCCCATTTATTTTCTATGGTCGGTCATTTTTGACCGAGGACATGAGTGTGACTATTTTTTTATGCCCACTTAGCCTGTACGAATCATGTCCTCAATTTTTTCTGTTCACATTCCAAGTGCCATAAAAGTTGACAAATTACATATCATTCCGATGAAGCTGTGATTTTTAAAAATTAAAACTATAACATTTTCCAGCCAGAAAACTGTCCGTAACAAATTCATCAGAAGCACCGAACACTGCCAAAACAGCTGTTTTTGGTGGATTGGCACATTTCAGAAAATTTTATAGAGCTGATGCGAATTTGTCCAGAGGTTCTTTTGTGAGCAGGAAAGGTTTTACAAACTGGCGAGTTTCTCAAAGACACATTTCAGTATGATACCAACAGTTTGCTTACATCTTATATTCACCGTGTTTGACAGATGAAGATCACATTTCATAGAGCAGATTCAGAATAGTACTGATCACAGTAACCCAAGGACACACAATGTGAGATGCTTTAAATACTCCTTGGTTAAGAGCTGTACTTAGGATGTCAACATATTGAAGGGAAATGAGTCTCTAGGGGTGTACGATATATATCGTCTGCGATAACATCGTAATTGTTGTTTTAACGATGTGCGATTTGATATTTTCGAGTATTTTGCAAATAACATTCAAAACACCTCTACTATTTCAACAACAAAAAATAATTCCAACCACAGCATTATTTTGCATCTCTGAGCAACAGGATGGTGTTTCGTTGCTGAATGAATCAAGTTTAAACGATTCGGTTCAATCGTGATGACTCACTTATTTACAGTGACTTACTGCCACCTACTGGTGGTTTTAATTTCACATTCTGAGTATCTTTTATTATCGAAATAAATTTAAATAGCAGTATTCAATAGAGAATAGACAATTTTAGAGGTAAAATTTTTAAAGGTAAAAATGCCCCCCAAAATGCAAAAATCATTTAAAACGTATTTTAAAAGATTACATTTCTATTAGTGTGAACTAATAACCACACAGAATATGAAGAATATCACAAACTTTAGGAGTCAGCTGTTCACAGCAGCCCATAAGGTACCAGCATAATAACACACCTAGCAAAATATCATCTGATTATTGTTATCAATAAAATTCCAGAAAATATTGAGATATATTTTTTTTTGCTAATATCACAAACCCCTACCTATGACTGCTTTAGCTTGTCAGATCACTTTGATCTGAATTTATACCACTTAGATTCCCACCATAAATCACCTCTCTTCAGTTGTGTTAAATGTAGCTGCACAACCAGTGGAGAGAGGCTGATATTTGTGGAGACTCTGTACTGTCTCCACTCACTTTTTCCAGCGACACGACTCTCTGTCTTAAGAGTTTCTTCCACACAGAACCTACCAGCTTCTAGCAAAGTTATGTTCTGGAGTCCAGCTGGGCTGAGCATGAACGGCCTGAGAGAACAACTATGTTTATGTACCAAGAAGAAGCATTTCCCCAAACATTAGTGTTTTCGGCTCAGGCATTGTATGGACTTTCTGCGCCTTTCCTTCCCATTGTGCTCAATGGAGAACTGAATCCCACATCTTTTTGGTCTATGTGGTCACATAAAGAGCAGGACACACCTTAATTTCTGTAAAGTCATTGTTTCAATAGGGTACACCGTGCACATTCATAAGAAGCATTATGCTGATTGTTCAGGCTTGTTTGCTTTGGGCCATTAGGTCCTGTTAACCCAATCAAGAGTATCTGGTTACCAAAGGATGATGAATGGGACTTCATCCAATCTGTCTGGGTAATTACAGAGCTCGTTAATCACTCAAAGAGTTCAACAATCAGATGATCAAGTGTCAGTCACCTGTGCCCTCCCCATCAGACAATACCTGCTTCTGTCCCAGCACAGGTCAGAATGTCAGAATAAACATGTTAAACTCACTTACAATTGCAATTGCTAAACACACTAACTTGCACATTTAGTTAAACACTGATTGCATTCACATGCAGTGAAGAGTTCATGCTGTGAGGACACTGTGACCAAAATTAGCTAAAGGAGCTTGAGGGTGGAGATCTGCAAAAAACTTTCTGTTAGCATCCAATGTACATTATACATATAGATAGATAGATAGATAGATATTTCTTTAAAAAAAAATTGCACTGAAAAATTTAAGTTATTGATAGATACATGTGACTCCCAAAATGTAATGACATTTTAATGACTTTCATTTTTTTTTTAATTTACACTGAAAAATATATAATTATTATTAAATAATATATGTAATGACTTGAGTAGATGGCTTTATAAGCATTTCTCATTTCTCACAAAAAACTATGTATTTCTAAATACATAAAATATATCCTGAAAATATAATATATTCTGATTTTGTGTGTGATTTTACCATGAAACACACCCCTAAATATATATATTTATTTATTTATTTATTTATTTTTCTCTCTAAAGATACATAAATATACTTTTAAGGTTTAAGGAATTACTATTTATATTGAATTACTATTTACGACGGTTAAACGTCATGACATTGTTACATTTTAAGTCTTGTTTTAGACATTAAATGACAAAAAATGCTTAAAATGTTTTTCTTCCAAAACTATTTGAAATACACAAACATAATGTGTAAATTTGAAAGAGTGTGACGTCTTTTTAACATTTGTAGGTTGACAAATATGTGTGCCACAATTAAAACACTGCTCTGTGGACAGTCTTGAAGGTCACTGACCTTGTTAACTCTTGCTCTAGGGCCACTGGTAGGAAAGCACCCTTATGTACTAAGCGAAGACAAACTGTAATAGATTCAATCATCAGCTGTTAGAAAAAAAACCCACAAATCTGCTCTCAGAGGTTTCATCTTCCTTTTTCTGCAGCATGCTTATGGTTTCATTTGGGGTCAGTGCATCAAGGGTTGCAGTCAAATAGCGGTCACTGCTGCATATTGTGTAAACAAATCCAGTTTGGACCTCAATCATGAGCTCTAGGGGGTCTCAAAGTGATTCTGAACGCCTACAGTGTATACTCTGAGAAACCTGTACCTGCTCTTCCATGACACACTGAGTGACGATAACAGAATCGACACAATAGCTTCACTTCGCAGCCTGTCTGAATCCCGATGGCAGACGTTTAAGGGGCGTCCACAGGACATCCAGTCCATTGTCCTGCTCTGCTTCCATCTGATCTTTATAAATTAGAGCTGCTGTAGGACAAAGAAATCTCAAGACAAGGCTGAACGAATGAGTCTCAGGCAGCAAAATAAAATCATTATCAAATCAAAGCCCTGTGAGCTTAATAATGTCATTGGTTGCAGTAAAGCTTTATCAAAGGCTCTGCTGTTCACAAATGGGATGTCAATATTTTATGGCAGGTAAGACCCACAATCTATCATATTTTCCCTAAAGAAATCACTCAAAGTAGGGGAAGAAGTCCCAGAGCTCCCAACACTCACACATATACCCACACACAAACATTTACGTATATTCCTGTAGGCATCTATTTTTTAAAGCAATACAATTTGGACAAGGCATGTGCCTTGATTCTGCCTACACTGAAAACAAGGGGGAGGAAATCCTCATTAAAATGATTTTGTAATATTTTTTTGTTAATATATATACAGTGGGTACGGAAAGTATTCAGACCCACTTAAATTGTTCACTCTTTTTTTATATATTGCAGCCATTTGCTAAAATCATTTAAGTTCATTTATTTTCCTCATTAATGTACACACAGCACCCCATAAGTTTTTCACACCTGGATTTGAGGATCCTCTGCCATTCTTCCTTGCAGATCCTTTCCAGTTCTGTCAGGTTGGATGGTAAACGTTGATGGACAGCCATTTTTAGGTCTCTCCAGAGATGATCAATTGGGTTTTTAACCAGTCGTCCTGTCCCTGCAGCTTCACTGTTGGGACTGTATTAGACAGGTGATGAGCAGTGCCTGGTTTTCTTCAAAAATACCGCTTAGAATTAAGGCCAAATAGTTATATCTTGGTCGCATCATTCTATCTTATTTCTCACCATCTTGGAGTCCTTCAGGTGTTTTTTGCAATGATGGTTGACTTTCTACAACTTTCTCCCATCACCCGACTGCATCTTTGGAGCTCAGCCACAGCAATCTTTGGGTTCTTCTTTACCTATCTCCCCAAGGCTCTTCTCCCCCGATAGCTCAGTTTGGCCGGATGGCCAGCTCTAGGAAGGGTTCTGGTCCCAAACGTCTTCCATTTAAGGATTATGGAGGCCACAGTGCTCTTAGGAACATTAAGTGCAGCAGAAATTTTTTTGTAACCTTGGCCAGATCTGTGCCTTGCCACAATTCTGTCTCTGAGCTCTTCAGGCAGTTCCTTTGACCTC
>JAUCMR010000016.1:11628795-11653568 GCA_032357425.1 Enteromius argenteus | reverse complement strand
AAATGAACTTAAATGATTTTAGCAAATGGCTGCAATATAACAAAGAGTGAAAAAATTAAGGGGGTCTGAATACTTTCGGTACCGTATATAATCATAATTTTCTCATCCTCATGTCAGCATATGGTATAAATTTATTTATATATAGGAATATTTTGAAATAATGTTTATCCATGTCCTTAGGGGCACTTTATTTATTTATTTATTTTATTTTTTTTTCATTTATTTAATTTATTTTTATCATTTTGGCTGGGTTAAGAACAGCATACATTTTGACAAAAATGTGTATTTCCCCTTATTGGAGTTTTATTATTTCATAGTCTTTCACTTTCATGAATCTATTTTACACTAGCTACAAAAAAAAAGATTACATAGTTTAAACTGCAATATTTAATCAGCATAAATGTATGCATTTTTGTTAATAGGCTTTCATTCTGTTTGGCAGATTGTTCAATATTTTTATATTTGTTTATTATTTTAACATTTAAAGGGTAATTATGGTAATTATGTTCAGGACTGATCTTAGTAAAATAAATAAATTAACTAATTAATTAATAAAACAATGGAGGTGAAAGCAGAAAAAATATTTATATATAAAAAATTTTGAAGGCTTTTTTTTTTTTTTGTCTTTATCAAAATTGATGCACAAAGGTAAAGTCAAAACAACCCTGGCCTTCATTAAAGAAATACTTCACCCAAAAATGAAGATTCTGTCATCATTTACTCACCCTCAAGTATTTTCAAACCTGTATGAATTTCTTTGTTCTGCTGAACACAAAGGAAGAAATTCTGAAGAACGTTAGTAACCAGGCTGTTTTGGTCACCACTGACTTCCATGTTAGGAAAAAAATACTATGGAAGTCAATGGTGGGAGTTAATGATGACAGAATTTTCATTTTTGAGCAAACTGTTCCTTTAACTTTCATTAAAATTATGTTTGCAAACAAATTTCGGGAGGAGCACGCACAGGTAATTAATCATGGGTGGCCCCACGATTAAATATCATCCTATTACCCTATCAGAGCAAGGGATACGTCCTATAAATAGTACAAGCCCCTTTTACTCAGTATCTTGTTCATAGCATCCCTCCTCCGCCCCTAACTCTGCTATTCCGTACTATCCTTCCTCCAGGAGGAGCATTTGGGGATCGGGCCGGACACCGAGCTCTGACCAACCTTTGCGGTCAGAGGGGTCAAACCCTGGGGCTCAGGAGTCCACCAAGCTCTGAGCCCTCTCCCCGGACAGCACGCCAAACACGCTTACTATATCCGATTAATTACAAGTACGAACTCGTGAACTGTCTTTTGTCCACCATGGAGGAAAGAAAGTCATACAGGTTTGCAAAACCTTATGTAAATGATAATCAAATTTTTAATTTTGGGTGAACTACTAAATAAAATCAGAATGTGAACTGTTTGAATTCCACACAAAACTAAGCAAATGCCAGCATACAGTGTCTGAATCCCTCTCGATCCACATCCCTACGGAAAAGGAAAAAGCTGCCACAAATGGATACAAATCAGAACATCAGACAGGATCCTGTATCTGCCAGAACAACAAAAACTCCCTTAAAATGATTAATATCATAGACCCTGTCTCCTGGAATAATCAAGACCTCCACCCCACAACAAATCACACGCAGCAAACAAGCCATTATAAAGAGAGAGTGTTTGGCATGTAACCGTAGAGGCGTTTTTCTGCAAACAGAAAGTACTCTGAATCATTTTGTATTGGAATGAATGATGAAAACAGCTTTGAGTAAGCCAGCTGGCCTAATTCAGAACAGTTTGTGTAAAAACAACCACTATACACTAGGATGTTCAGATGTGGGCTGTGTAAAGCTATGTCTGACCCAGTCTGGACAGGTGCGTTTGATTACCCCGGCATGCTTTAAAGGGGCTCTCGAGGGAGACTTTGAGAACATTGGCCTCTGAACTAATCACTTATGTGTGTGGATTTAGTCTAGAAATGTTTCCAGAAGGGGAAAGCAAATATGGATAAAAACAATTCTGTCAGTTCCTTTTTTACCTACAGCACATTTTTGAAGCAACTTTTTTCTTTAGTGGCATAAGATGGGAACACGCCAGTCTGGCATCTGTGAGGCATCTGTACAACAGCAGAATAATAGTGATTCAATAATACTAATAATAAAGTTATTGTTAGAAATAATGTTATGTTAATATTATTAATAATATTGTTATTATTAGAAATAATATTTGTATATTAATCATTATTATTAATAATATTATTATTAGAAATAATATAATTTTTAATTAATTCAATTCAATTTAATTTCAAAAGCTTGTCTATCCCAAACGGGCTAGAAAATTGTCTTTAGACAAAAGGCTCAACACACAAACATGAATCTAATGATTTAAATTATTATTATTATTATTACTATTATTGTTGTTTTTGTTAAAAAGATTAACAACAATGATATAAAAAGCATAAATCCATGCAATTTCAACTGAAAAAAAGTATTCATGTCATAATATCACATTTGATGCATGTATTAAATAATAATAAATAAAATAAAATAAAATTATATAAAAATTTATATAAAAATAACCCAAAAAAAAAGGTATATAATCAAATTATATAAAAAAACAAACTTTAACTGTTTCACTGTTATCAGTTCAAAATAATGATATAATCATAATGTACTAGCATAATACATATATGTGTGTGTGTGTGTGTGTGTGTCATGTTTGTTTAGTATATTTTTTACTTTGGTATGGTTCACAATATAATCAAAAAATAATAATGTCTTAATGTGTATATATAAGACATTATATAATGTGTTTGTATATACATATATATATATATATATATATATATATATGTGTGTGTGTGTGTGTGTTTTAAGTTTTTTTCATAATAAATCAAAATAATATAATCATAGTGATAACGTCTTCAATACAATTAATAATAATAAACATTTAACTTTACAGATGATAATGGTGTAAGACTTGTTTTAAGATAAATTTAACTGAGAAATTGCTAGTAAATTTCACAAATAACTAGAAAGAAGTTTATTTCCAACTTTGAAAAATGTTTTGAATATTTCTGCATGGTTATTTTAAGGATGTTATAATGTTTCTGGTGGAAAATAATACTGATAATAAGAAAATGGCTTTTGCAGTGCATACAGTATCCTTTGCCTCATCATAATTCATACTGTCCCTAGAGACTCTCTGCAGCATACGGTGCTCTTGGTTTAGAGTGAGTGTGTGTGTGTGTGTGTGTAAATTTCCGTATTAAAATTATTATAAATATATCAAATAAAAAAATACAAAAAAAAAAACTTTTTTTTCCCCCTTGCTTTCAGCTCATTGTCTTCTTTCAAATCTGATAGAAGCAGTCTGATCGCAGACCTCCACCCCATTCACAGTTCCTCTTCAGCTCACACTGTTTCATGCACACAAACAAAGCTGAATATGCAAAACAATTCAAAACCACTAAATAACTTGCTCTGGCATTTCTGTTTTCACAAGCAAATTAGCCACAACAATGAATGAACCGGCCAATCTGACCCAGCCATTTAATCCTCTTTAAGAGCGTCTGACAGTTACCACTGCAGCTCTCACACACACACACACACCAGACAACACACTTCTCTAGATTTAGAGATTCTCTAATGCATTTTAGCTATATTTGCATCAGAAGCAAACCAGAGTGAAAGAGGAAGGTGAGGACGTATGAGGAAGACATACTTCTCCTCGATGCTAATTCGGTTTCCAGACACACTTCCAGCAAACGATGGTAGGACTCCATTTGCCCAGTCGAGATGCGGACCAAGGAAAAGGATGCTTCCCATGAGTGCTGCCCACATACCGAGCAGCGGGACGGGAAAGTCTGATAGCCATCCATACTGCAGCACAAACCCTAAACAGTCCAATCGCTACGGCTCGCTGGACGGAGCTAGCAGAAGAGTAAAGACAGATCAGAGGAAGTGGACAGAAGCGTTGCCGTCTCTGGATTAAGAGAACTATTCTGGTTCACTTCTCCTGGTGGATATATTTACACACACACCTCCACCTGAGAGCACCGGCTCTCCCTCAGAGCTGTTAGTACACAACATCCTAACACACACACTCACCTATCAACACCAGAACATACAATACATTTCTACAGTGTACTCTATCTATTCCTAAAAATTTATGCAGTTTTATTTTGTGGAATTGTACTATTTTAGTTTAGTTAGTATATATATATTTATATATATTTTATAATTATTCATATTTTGCAGATATCTGGACAATGTTATATGATGTATAGTTTTGTAATTGAATAAATAAATAATATTCAACCCATATTCTCAATGAATTGTTAACTGTAATCAACTTCTTAGATTTCTAAATTCTTAAGACAACAAACATTTGGATTCAAAGTTCTTGTTTTAAGCATAAATCTAATGTAGTAATCTTAAAATCAAATTTTAGAGGTTAAAATTGAACTTTATGACACAAGAAAAAAATATTTCTTCTAACAGGGCAAGATATATTCTCTGAAAATTGAAAAGTGAAGTATCTGGTGTAAGATTTACTTTGAAGCAAATAACTAGTCAATTTCACTAATAACTACAGAGAAATCTGCAGCTTATTTACAAAAAATATAAATACATATTTTTGTTTATATTTGCTGTTTTTAAAAGGATTGTTTTAAGGATGATAATGATGTTTTTAGCAGAAAATACTTATACTGCCCCAGACTTCCTTTAGTATCCTAGATTGACTGTGCGTGTGTGTGTGTGCACGAGTGTCCCCATAAAACATGTAAACACAACAATGGTGTGCATGTTTATGTGGTTTATGAGGACACACATTTTTTATAATGACATGGGTATGACATAGGTATTACAATATGAAGTGATTCACGAGGACAATTTCAGTGTCCCTGTAATTCAAAAAGCTTAAAAAACATACTAAATGGTGTTTTTTTGAAAATCTAGAAACGCCTGTAGTTTCCTGTAAGGGGTAGGTTTAGGTGTAGGGTCAGTGTAGGGCAATACCACATACAGTCTGTACAGAATAAACACCATTTACACCTATGGAGAGCCCCCGTAAATCACAAAAACCAACATGTCTGTGAGTGTGCTTTTACTAAGTGAGTCTTACTATTTTTCACACTAATGAAAATGTTTACCTTCATTTATTCACTTTAATATCACTCTAAACCAGTACATGTAACACAAAAGCAAAAATAACCAGCTTCCCATTTAACAAAAACAGGGCTGTCAAACTCCAAATTGACAAACGCACCATAAAAAGTGCCTCATCTATAATAGCCCATTCTATTAGCAATGTCCAATTTGTGACTTTTCTCATTTTGCAAGTAGCTTTTAAATAAAACCATCTGCCAAACACAAATAAACGTTGCATAAGTTATTCCAGTGATTCAGAGCTGTTTTATTTTCGCACAGTCCTCCTCAGTCTTTGGTTTAGTCAGATACTGATAAGAAAGTTCTGTAGGTTAACATGAAGTTCAAGGGTTGTGAAAGTCAGAAGCTTTAAAATAGACGAGGGTCACACAAAAATGAAATGTATGTTATTGTTTATTCACACGTTATTCCAAACAGACTTTTTAAAGAATATCCTATCCATTTTATGTCTGTCAAGCTCCAAAATTACAAAAATCCATTCTAAAATATCATACAAATGGTCTCTGTGACTCAAGTCTTCTGCGTGAGCAACAGAGCGAAATCTTCTTATACAGTAAGTTAACTACTAGCATATTTTTCTGGTCACATTGCTATGTGTCTAATCATTATTAAGCCCATAAACCTCTTTTTTTCCTTCCAGAAACACCTCACAGCTTCCGACCGAAGCCAACAGGGCTGTAACTCTCTCAGAAACCACTCCATATATCACTCTCAGAAACACAGAGGACAAGCACAAAGTTCCTCCTCAGGCACAAATGCTGTTAAAATCTGCTTGAAAAGACTTACACATAACTGAACCCATTGTGTCGACGGTCCCGCGCCGTGCAATAGGTCCCAAGAGCCACGGTCTCCCACAAACTCAATCACTCTGGAGTGTCTAACAAGATGTTACGGGAGGTGTGTATCCCTCGGAAAGGCAGGTAGCGCACTGACATGCTTTCTACAAATATCTCTGAGAACGCCAGAAGCACCGGTAGTTTCCTCTTCCTCTCTCTCCCAGCGAGACATTCATCACTGCGCAGCGCTCTGTGGTTAAAGTGCGTCAGGAAGAAGTTCTCAAAAACACACAGATTCCTTTCCCCTCTCCACCCCAAAACAGAGCCCTGCCACACACACACACACACAAACCCCTCCCCACAACCCTCACACATGAGACGGCATCATGTGGCACTGACTGTTAAATCTGAACCTGAGGACTTGACTTTTTTCAGTCACTTTCACAGTGGAAAACAAATGTAACGTGCTGAGACTGAGAAGCAAAAAGTTGGCAACCAGCCCAAACTGTGATTTCATGGATGTGTGAGCGTTCACTTGTAGGTGAGCTAATGTTTCATAACTTCAGACATTCCTGTGGATGGAAACCTCTGAGCGTGTAAAATAAGACGCTCTTTTTACTCAGGAACCGTCTGGATCTCTGGAAATCAGTCAGTCTGGCACACACTCGAAAACAAGCATTTATGAAATGTCCTTGAACTGAGAAAATAATTTTTTGAAATAATTCATCGTAAGATTTTTATACATTTTTTTATGTTAAAAATGTTTTTGATTGTTAAAAGTTTTTGTTTTTAAATTCTTCTTCTTATTTTTATTATTATTGTTGTTGCTGTTGTTAACATTATTATATTATTATTATATTATTTAATATTAATAATACAAATATGATATTATTACATTCATAATTAATTTGATTTGTTTTAGTTTTTTTTATATTGTTATTATTATTTTAATTAACAACAACAATAATAATAATAATAATTAAATGCACTAGTTAATAATAATATTAATTCTAATAATGATTAATATTCCAATTATTATTATTATCATTGTGCATTTACAGACTTTTATATAATATCATTAATAATTTTATTGGCATAATTCTTATTTATTGACTTGCCATAATACTTTACTTTATTATTATTATTATTATTATTATTAACAACAACAACAACAACAATATAATAATACTATAAAATATAATGAATCATAATATTAATAATTAATATTAAATATGATTACAATAATACAATATTATTGTCATAAAATAAATAAACAAAAAAACCCAGAAAAAAATCGATATTATGATTCTAAAAATTGCCATTTAATTCTAAAAACTCAAAGTGACTTCAGACAATGCCAAGATATTAATCCTGTAATGCATTAATTCTACACTTGCATACTTAAAGCACTTTATTAACAGCAAGCAAGTACCTCATTGACTAGAGTAAATATTTCAGAAGCATATAATTTTGGATGCAAATAGTCTTAGATTGAAAAAGTGACCCAAAGTCCTGTCTATGGACCCTAGCAACCACATAGCAACATACTACAAAAAAAAAAAAAACCACTATATTGGCCAAATAGCAACACACACTGGCAACCACTGTTCAAAAATCTAAAACCTGCTATGCATTAACTTCTAATCTGAGTATTTACAATATGAGGCAAAACAGACAGACGTAGGATGCATTATGACACCAGAGTGTATTTTCAGATAACGTCTGCCATATAAAAACAACACATAATCTGATTACAGAACTCTATTTTAAGAGGATTTCTGTGGTGATATGGATGTCATACAGCGACACTCACTAATGCCTACTCCTCTGTCTTCCTCTATTATACAGGATTCAGCATCCACAAGAAAGACTGCAAAATACGCCTCAGCAACACAAGTGAGGATGAGAGGGTAATTTCCTAAAGCTTCAGTGACTGACAATCTAATGGAGTCCATTAGCTGAGAAACCATGTTTAGCTCTTCCATATGACTGAAGAATCAATCTCACACTGAGCTTGTGATAAATTAAGCTTTTGTGTAGTGAAACAAGGTCTCCCTACATCAAAATGGCTTACTTTAAAAAAAAAAAGAGAGAAAGAAAGAGAACTTCCTGTATCTGAGCAACATAGACAGTGTGAGTATACAATATTGATTGACATGAGTGAAAAACTGAAGCTATAACAGATATTATACACAAGAGCAGACGGGGGTGGAGAGAGGGGGAGGGGTTGGTGTGGAGGGAAGGAAGTACAATGACCTTCCTATTGTTCACCTTTTTGGATTTGCTGTTGAGCGTCACTGCTGCCGTTTTATTGTGAGTCCAAGTCTTTAGAGATACTGTCTTGTTGAAGGCGGGCTGGAATGAAGCCCAGTTTTTAGGGGCAAAATGCAGTCACGATCAAACCATTTTTCATGTTAAAAAACATTTTAAGGTGTCCTTGTTACAGTAGTCATTCATGTATGTGACCCTGGACCATTTATACATCATCTGAAAGCTGAATAAATAGCTTTCCATTGATGTGGTTTGCTATGATCTGTCAATATTTGGCCGAGATACTGTTTACAAATCTGGAATCTGAGGGGGGAAAAAAATCTAAATCTAAAAATCTAAAGTTTTGATATATTTACAGTGGGAACTTTACAAAATATCTTCATGGAACATGAACTTTAATTGTTATCCTAAATATTTTTGGTATAAATTATCATAAATCGATCATTTTGACCCATACAATGTATTTTTGGCTATTGGTACAAATATACCCCAGCAACTTATGACTGCTTTTGCGGTCTAGGGTCACATATGGTTTGGGGTTACTTGCATGTTCATAATTTATTTATAATTTATTGTTATTATAGTAGAAAATACATGTAACACTTGGAACAAGGACACCTAAAAATAAAGTGTTGCCAAATTTGAACTTTCTATTTATCAGAGAATCCTGAATCCACCAAAACAATTAAGCAGCACAACTGCTTTTCAACATGATAATAACAAAAGTGTTTCTTAAATCAGCATATGAGAATTTTTTTTGAAGAAGCATGTGACACTGAAGACTGGAGTAATGATGATAGAAATTCAGCTTTGAACGCACAGCAATAAATTACATTTTAAAAGCTATAAAAAAAAAAGAAAGCTGTAAAATGTAGTAATACTTTATGACCTGCATGTTTGATCAAATAAATACAGCCTCCCTACAGAAAAACAGCTTCTGTGAAAAATACTGCTATGATATGAAAAAGACTGATGTGTGTTTCTGTGTGCTTAAGCTTGTGTGTGTGATGCTGGGTGTTTTATCTCTGTACCCGTGCCCAGTATTTGGCTTGTTTGTGTTAATCCCTTTATCCTGATTAGTTTAGGATGACTGAATAACACTGTTTTTTTTATTATTTTAAACATCTTTTAAGCAGCACAGGAGTCAGAATGACGGTCAAAATAAAGTGCTGACTCTCAAAGTGAAGTCAGTCTAAAAACAATAGAACAACACAAAAACAACTGTGTTATAAAGTCACGAAAAGATCTTTGTAACATTAAAAAATTGCTACAGTATACTTTAAAAAATTGAAAATCATACTTTAAAGTTATACTTTATTTTAAGGCGTCTATGTTACAGTGTAGTTATGTATTTAAATACGGAGTAATATTAACTACATGAACATACTATATAGGGTTTTATATAGTGTTAAAAATTCTGTATAAATTACTAACTTACTGTAGATTTAAATTTATGTTATTTACTGGCAACAGTTTATTCAAAGACAAATGAACATTAAACATTAATACGGCATAACTACAGCTAATTTTTTTTAATGTAGAATTTAATGTTAGTATAATAGTAATTACGTGTAACATGTAACAAGGACATCATAAAGTCAAAATAAATACTTTTTTTTAAACATTGCAGCAATGTTTTTAATATGTTCTCCTGATTCTTTGATGAACAGAAAGTTCAAAATAACAGCATTTATGCAACATTATAAATGCCTTTATTATCCATTTATTGCAGAGAAAAGCTATTAATGTTTTTACTTTAACTTTAAAGGCTGTGTAAATATGAATTTCAGCTAATATATGCAAACATAAATGCATTTGGCTCAGCTGCTGTTATTTTATGTAATGCTAGATTGCTTCATCTGGCATGTTAAATATTCATGAGCTCGATACAGAGAAATGCGCAATCTATCACTTAGCTTTGAATTTAACAGGAGAGTGATGTCACATCTGACCAATCAGAGCGCAGAAGCCTCCGTGTGTTTAGTCATCTTGCTGTTACAGGCTGGACGCTCACATCTGTGACTCACTCACGGAGGCTAATGCTGATTTCCTCTGAGCAAAACAGAGCCAGAAATAACTCTATCATTTGTCTGTTGTTTGCCCGACACTAAAGGCAGGTTTGAGAGGCCGTCCGTCAAGTTAAACATTTTTACAACGCTTCTCACTTCTGAAGTCCAGTTCAGTGAACCGAAAACAAATGGTTGAACCATTGTTTAAAAAGCCTGCTGGTTTTCAGTTGGCTCAAGCAGCGGTGTGTTATAATGCGGATAATGAACTTAGGAAGCAGCGAGTGTGTGTTTAAAGCACAGAGTGTCTACGTGAATCAATATGGCTGAACTGGCCCATCTCAGTTTCCATGGCAACGGCCTTTACGTCCCCCGAGGGCTGCAGTTGGGGGCGGCAGCAGCACCTCTCTCTTGCAGGACAGCGGGGAACAGCAGCATGGCATAATAACCTACTTCACTCACTGGCACGGGGAAGCACCTGGATATTCCCATGCTTTTTGTGGAACAGGAAGATAAAAAAATACCACTGACTGAAATAAACACCTTCCCAGAGAAAAGACGCGTTTAAAATAGGCAGATTTTATATTCAAGCAGATTTGACTAAGCTGATTTTTGAACAAATAATTCTGTGAGTTCTCGCATAAGCCGCATTTATTTTCTGAATTTATTTTTGGTGACTACATCAAATTTAGATATGTTATTCTGACACACGTGTCATAATCTTATTCAACAATCCTAATTAGAAACATAATCAAATGATAAAAATTTACTATTTAACACAATTTAACAAATTTTTGCACTTTGATACTCTAAAATCTGTGCTTTCTGCTATGGATTCAATGAAATGGAGCCCTATTTATAGATTTTAAAACTTATTATATTAATATAAATACTAAATATTAATTTATTCTGTTCTTTTGTATTCCACACATTATTTATATTTAATTTCATGATATAGCCTACTATTAATAAATACATGTTTAATACTATTATTATTATTATTATTGAACAAAGTATGGATTTAATGGAATGGAGCCTTATAGCTTATAGCTTTTAAAACATATTATATTAATACTAAATTTTATTATATTCTATTGCACATTATTTATATTTAATTTAACAATAAAGCCTACTTTTAATAAATACATGTGTAATACCATAATAATAATAATAATAATAATACTGAACAAAGTATTTATTTTGATTTATTTTTAAAAATATTAATGTTGGTTTGATAATGCAGTAGCCAATTTAGCTATAAAATATTAAGTACACACAAATATTCATTATTAATAATAATTAGTAGGAGTAGTAGTAGGATGAGTGTTAATACTACTACTAATAAAATCTATAATAAATAATATCTATTTATTTTGCTAAGGAGCTACATCTGAATATGTCTAAGCTATATTTATTTTCCTAATTTGCTGAAAGGGCATTTTTAAATCATTCTAATTAAACAGGTGCCAAATCAGAAACAAAAATTAGCAGGTAATTCCTATGCAAAGACATAGCTATAACCTTCACAAAGTATGAAAATAACAGTAAAATAAAATAATCCTATAAAATTCTGCAATTTCCGCCTTGAATGATTGATGTTCACCTGACATTTAAACGTTAAAATAAAGCAGAGAGGTCCAGCTATATATCGATCCAGCTATATTTCTATCACTGGCCATCACATCATGGTGTCCAGGATTGTCTGTCTGCATCTGAATCAGCGCTGGACAGATCAAGCGCAGCTGTAACACACTCCCATCAGCCTCAGCAGTGAATAATCCACTCACCAACATGGGTGATGATACAGTCCACCCTCTGCTGTAGCTCCAGTAGAGACATCTCCTCTTCTTCCTCCAGCCTGCAGAGCATCTCAGGGTGTGAACGGTGGCCTCTCTGCTCTCCTCTCCTCTCCTCCGCAGCTCACCCGAGGGCTTCCCCGCTCCGCTCTCACAAAGACAGCAGCCACTCCCAGCCCTTGATGGAGACTCCAATGGAAGACACTAGAGCGAGCCGGTGAAACCGGCAGATCAATCCGGCTCTTTTCTTCTACAGCGCGGAGGTGCGGAGAGGCTTTTGTGATGTTAATCATTCATTCTGAATCTCAGCGTCTGAGTGATGCTGGCTGGACTTTACCCGGCTCTCAAACCAGCTCTATGGCTTCTTTCCTAAAGACCATGTCAGGCACCAGGAAGGAAATTAGAGGGAGGCTTCAGTACCTGCCTTCAGAGAGACACAGAGCTCCTTTCACACAAAACCTGGAACAATGGATTCAGTGGAATGGAACCTTGTGCATACAGCCTAGTGTAATAGTGCTGTACTTGTCATGTGTCATTAATGAAACACTAGTACTGTATATTATATTATTATATTATATTACATTTTTAATAACTTATTGACACATTTTTGGAAAATATTATTAAAATTTTAACGCATTTAGCCTGTATTGTATAGTAAAACAAAATGTTATAGCTATTTTTTATAGGTCTAATATATACATATATATATATAAACACTGTCCAAATCGCTTGACCTCTGTAGGGATGCTGGATCATTAAATTTGATTACATTATATTATTTACATTGTTAATATAAAGCTATATAATAATAATAAAAAAAATATATAATATAATTAGTATATTTCTATAATATACTATTATTATTAATGCGAACAGGCTGTATCGCAATAGTCAAACTTATATTATATTCATTGTTGCCATTAAATTTAGCAATGCATTAAATTAATACATTACTAAATGCACAAACATTCATATTGAATATTATCATATTGTATTAATATTCACATAACCATATTGAACAATGTAATTCATTAGTGTTCCTTTTTTTAAACATTATTTTTGGTGTATAGGACATAATAAAGTAATACAGTGATAAACTGTACATACACGTTTTAATCTGTAATAATAATAATATGTAAATCTGCATTCAAAATATATAATAATAATCATCCTTATTTTAATTCACACTACTACTACTGATATATTTAATTATAATAGCAACAGCAATAATAATAATTACAAAAATCATATATATATATACTATACAATTGTGTTAAATGTCATATTTTTATATATATATATATATATATATATATATATATATATACTTGCGTTTTTTGTTGAGGAGCTGGGCTCTTTTCCACATTTTGATGTGAGCTGATGGGCTGCTATCATCTTTCTTGACGACATTGCCCTTGGGAGCCAGATCATCTCCTTGGAAACTCTCGGTGATGGGACGCCATCTGTGCTCCTGCCATAACATGCAAACTTATTGCCCTTATTTTACTCGTAAAAAAAAAAAAATTAAGTACAGTGCTGAGCGTTTATGTGCAATTTACTCTTGTATTATTTACATTTTTTCCCCCAAACAGCCACTTATTTTAACAATCCTGCTAAATGTGTTCTGCCAGACAGCTGGAGATGAAAAAGTAGCTAAAATAAATGTTTCGATAATTAGATGGAGACAATAGAGCACGATAAACAGTGACCTACTGAAGTTTCACCGCCAGATGGCCATGTAGGTCTACTTACTGACTTGAGCAATAAAGCCTGTACTGCAGCGCCTCCTGCTGGACACATTGACTCAAAATACTGCTCATGACTTTATATTTACTTCAAAAAGTTATCAATCGTAAATCTAAATGACACATTGAACGCATATGTTACAAAATTATATATGTTCATTCCTTACCAACTGACCCTCCAAGAAATTATCCACCAGCTGTTGAAACAAAGGAGATGAGGAAGGGGTTGTTGTCATTTTTGTAGTTTATAGCATCTCCGGTCCTCTAGGCAGATTAACGCACATGTGCGTAAAAATGTATTGCGTTATTGTATTGCATATCGCGAACCCCTACCTCTGTAATTTGCAAAATAGTCTTAAAAAACCAACTTGAAAAAGAATCGGGATTAAAATCGTGAATGGTGATTTCCCCAGAAAAAATCGTGATATATTTTTTCCATATATCGCCCACCCCTGTATGCATCTACTTAAATCAGGTTCAAGTCAAATAGTTAAAAATTTGTTTCACACACACACAAAGGGCTAAAAAAATTCACTACGCCGGGAAGGCAATCGGGTCGGCCGGCCCTGCCAGGGATGTGTCCCTTATTTATTTTTCAGGGAGTTGGCAACCCTGATAGGCATAGACCTTGCTATAAAGCTATAGACCTGGAAAGGGGACATTTTCAAAACGCAAAGCCTAACTCTCTTCCAGGTTTTAGGACTGCATACTGCATGGCTCTATTGAAAATATGTTGCTCACTGAAAGGCAAAATCCAAAACAAGAGAAACTGGTTTATCTTTCATTGTTAAGGTTTGATCAAGCCTGAATGCTTCAGCTGAACTGTACAATTTCTATAAATGCCTTCAACAACCTGAATCTTGATAAAGAAACTTGTGTGACCAACCCTGTTTCTACTGTCTTGTTTCTGTGGCCCGTGACACCAGAACAGTTTCATGTGAAGACTGGTGGACACTAAAAGATCGGTAACACTCACTCTCTGACTATTAACATTGTGTGAGGGCATCAGAGCTGGGAGCTCTGCAAGGTCATTTTGGGAAATTACAGCAGTCAAGTCTCCAATCGGATTGGCTCAGCTGGAAATGGGGTTAGACTCCTGAAGGTTTGTCCACGGGAAATCATCATCTCCTGGTGAAAACCCCCAAAGGATGCTAAATTATAAATTGCAAAGAGAGCAAACCAACTGCACACTGAAAATGTAACTATGCAGAATTTATCAGAAATAGTACAAAGAAGTCATTTAAATTTATAAAGTAGCCAAATTGAAGGATACCAGATACAAGGCAACACATCTAAATATCCATGACATCCTTTCTAACACTGTAAATGAACAAAATAATAATCTATCAATGTCTTATTAGTATGAATGGATAAATTAAAAGATAAAAATGACTGCTAGCCTGGTTTACGGTGCTCTGAGGATATTTAGGAGTCCCTAACCTTCAGAGATCTTCATTGTGAAATTGCTCATCAATATTAAAAAAAACTTTTTCTTTCCTTTAAGGCCAGTCAGACCCAGAACAAAGACATGAGGAACGGCTTTCTGTCCTAAATTACAAACAGAGCTGGACTTCAGAATCCATCACCTATACACTTGAATAACCCGTTAATTATGTGTTCAATTTCCATGACACTTTAGGGACTGATGAAACATTCCTATATAAACCATTGCAAAACACACATTGGCATCGGTTTATTTGCAGTCACATTTATTGTGTTGAAAATTGCTCACAGTTGTAACGATACATGTTCATGAATGAATAATTTAATAAACAACAGAGGCTGTTTTCAGGAAGTGATGCTTATTTTACAGTGAAATCAACAACTTTATACTGCAGACATGTGCAGGACATAGATGTGCGTGTCGTAGTTTTGTCAACCAACCTGGAAAATGGCAAAACACTGTAATAACACTGACAGTAACATGAAAACATTCAATTCCCCCCAGTCTATACATATTTAAATCTATCCACATATTAAATCATTTTGTTATTGAGGATTCTACACATAGACAAAATACAGAATCACATGTACATGTGTTGATGATAAATGGTAGACTTGTCTCCGGTTGGTGCACGGTATAATGCCCCTCTTATGAAAAGGAATATTATTGCATTTCTTGTATGATTTTTGTATTATCGGCAGTACTGGTATAATTTGTTTGTTCAAGCGATGAGGTCTGTTCTTGGCTTGCAAATGAGTCTTGAAGAGGAGCCCTGCCACTCAGAAACATCGTGAAATCGTACTATACAGAAATATTATTTGCAACGTTTTGACAAAATATATGTATTTGCATGTTTGAGTGCTACACAAAATGAGATAAAGCTTTGCGATATTGTTTTTAAAAAATAACATGAATTTCTAAATATGGATGCGATTCATATCAAGAAGTTCAGGAGAAAGGACTAAAACGAGCACAATACTGGCTCATGTTTGCGTTTTTTGGGGGAAATAGTACCGAAAGATTCACAAAATGAGAAAACTGTTCATAAAAGTACTTTAAAAATATTGGTCACTGTTCGTAAGTAGTAAATGTTTGCAAGTATCTTATGAAGGGATGCGGACAACATTTCGACGGCCAGACACTGAAAAAGCTGATAGAACTACATCTGCATCTTCTGTCAGAAATTGCTTCTTACTTATTATGATATTTTAACTATGCCAGCAAATGAATATTTATCCTTTATGCGTAATAAAAAAAGAATGGATTTTATATTATAAACATATTCAGACAAGGAATTTCAATAGGATCTACTTTCAAAAAAATATAAAACATACAAAAAACACTCTACCCGGTTGAAAACAAAAGTACCTTACATTATTTTAAAACTTCTATAGGTGAAACTACAGTTTGACTACAATTGAACTGGAAAAACACACAACCCAGCAATCTTCCTTGTGGGCGGCAAGTTCAAACGAACATATTCAAATGTTCGAAATAAACATCTCCATACACACACACTCACACTCACACTCACACACACACACATAAAAATCATGTAAATATAACAAGGTGCCTTAGCACAGACTGGCACACACAGACCTACAGAACAGAAGCATTTAGTGGTGCTTGCAGTGTGGCACGATACAGAGTGTTTCCAAATACGTGAACTCACAAACTCGTCTCTCGATCCAAATCTGCCTCCTTCTCTTCATCGTCTCTTTTATGTCCAATGGCAACTTCAACGGTTGAGCTGCAGAATAACGGAAAAAGACTTGCGTCGTCACGGAGAAAAACAGACTTTGGTGGTCAAAAAGCTGATGAGAAACATGAGTGTGCTGTTGTGACAAAAGAATACACACTGTTTTGTGTGAGCTCATTATTTATAATCAGAAAGTAAGCAGATTTAGATGATTAAAATGTTTAATTGATTACTGAAATTAATAACTAAATAATTCATATTCAAATTATTTAATTATTAATCATTTAATATTTAAACATTTAAATATGTATCATATTTAAACTATTTAAATATTAAATAATACTGAACATTTATTTCACAATTATCCTGTTAATGCATTTGTTTCTTTTTTTGAAAAACAAACAACTAAATGTGTAATTATCGTGCCAATTTATGTTGAAGTCTCTCATAGCAGAACATATATGCTTATGTATAATTATTCTAGACTTAATTTTTCCCTCTGGTAAACAGAACAAATGAATTTAATTAATTAAAAAAATAATTACACACTTGACCCTTTATTATACTTGTATTATTCTTACTAACACTAACATACACTATTCTTTTTCTATTCTTTCAACTTCTTTTTTAAATGACCCTGTATGGACATTAGCACTCTCTATTTGTTTTCTGTTCTACTTTTTTATTTATTATTAAAGAATGATAATAAAACACACTGCATTAGACTAACTGAGACTTGTCACAGCACTTGTATATCATTGCTCTTTTGTTGGTTTTGATTGCTTCTACTGTCCTCTTTTGTTAATCACTTTGGTGTTTTTCTGCTAAATGACTAAATGTAAATACATACAGAATTTAGTGATTGTGTGTGCAATGGTTTGACCTACATTATAGGGTCAAAACTGGCTTCACAATGACTGACTGTACATTATGAGAACATGCTAACTATCTCTATACCTCAAAAGGCTAAAATAACCATACTAAACATTTTTTTTAATTAAAACTGTAAAAAAACAAAAACATAAAAAAAAAAAACCCTCTGGTTAGTTCAAATCATCCCTGAATATTTTGATTCACACAACAAAATGAAACGGTGACGTCAAATTAAATAAAAGCATTATCGGTGTTAAAACAAAAAAAGAAACAGCATGATGTACATTTAATTAATTGCATGTGTTAACTTTGACAGCCCTATTTTCCATGACTTTCTGACCTCAGTGAGTTAAATATATAGCTCAATCAACGCTGAAATCTGCTCACCCTCAGACCATCCAAGATGAGTATGAATTTGTTTCTTCATCAGAACAGATTAAGAGACATTTAGAATGACATCACTTGCTCACCACTGGATGCTCTGCAGTGAATGGGTGCCTTCAGAATGAGAGCTGATAAAAACATCACAATAACCCACAAAAAACAGGGCTCTAGGCTAACTTTTTGAACTGGTTGCACTGGTGTGCCTAACTTTTTTTCTTAGGTGCACCCAAATTTTCATATAGGCAATATTGACATGTAAATGATTAACTTACATCGTGTTTACACGCCAGGCTGCAACAACTAAAGGCTGTGATCACACAGCAGCAGAATACAGTTGTCAATCCTGGTTTTGAGTCCTTAATACGGTTGCGTTCACACGCAGTTTGGTTATTTACGGGTGTGACAACCGCATTCTGTAACCAAACTCACACCAGTCAATTTTCCGATTCAAATGCTCCACTCTCTCCGCTCAAATTTAAAAGCTGCTGTCGGTTAATGAAGATTTTAAGAAAGAACTCATTAAATTGGACTCTTGTTGTGCCAAAAAGTGATATGACTTTCAGTTTTACGGACGTCGCCATCTTTGATATTACTTCGGTCACTTCTGCGCTTAAATGATTCTCGGACAGATCAGGCCTCAACTTAACATTCTTAACGAATAAGTTGTCAATCGTTCTTTTCATCTTCTCTTATCATCCGCGGTTACATCCACTGTTTATCTGACGGGCCTAGGCTACTCACCTCTCTCTCGCCGTATCTAACGTTACACCGGACGCAAGAACCACAGGAAGACCTCCAGAGTCGCGGAGACCTTTTTTCTTCCCCTTGAACAATATTTTTAAGTCGCACCATTGAGAAATTAGGTCGCGTGTGCGAACTACAGCCCTGAGAAATCCACACCACTCCAGTCCATCAGCATCATGTGAATTAAAAAGCTGTGTGTTTATAAGAAAAAAAATCCATTAAGGTTTAAATTCCTTTAAATAATCATTTCTGGGCAAAACAGGATTCCATAATTCATATCTCCATCACCGTTTTAACTGTTTTTGTTTTTATCAGCTGTTTTGATGGCACCCATTCACTGCATAGGATCCACTGATGAGGAAATGATGTAATGCTGCATTTCTCAAAATGTTCAGATGAAGAGTCAAACTAATTTTTATCTTAGATGACCTGAGGGTGAGCATATTTTGACCAAATTTTTGGTGAACTTCTTCAATTATATTTGAAATAAGCCTCGACCTTTGACCTATCCAAAAAATCATGCTTTTCCATGCATTTAACATTCTCAACAAATACACACAAACATGCACACGAAGCCTAAAATGCTCTGGAACAAAGAGCTTGAGTCTCACAATGTGATGCCAGTGTTTTTAGTAAGATTACCTTTGTAAGACTGAAATTATTTCAGTGTAGTTAAGCTATGATGAGAAAGACGCAACACTTTTTTAAGAAAAGGAAAAAAGGTTTGAACAAGTAAGAAACATGAACCAAAAAATGGAGGCCAGACACCCACAGCACTAGTGTATACACAGTGATCGTGCACAGACGGGTTGGGTTGCGTCTTACCTTTGATAAATCAGCATCTGAGACATTAGGAGAGGGAGCTTATGAGTGACAGGGATGAAAAATTCAGTCATAATATGAGCCTGATAGTCACACTTCCATTTTAAAGAGAGCAGCATGTTTAAGGAGGACTAATGGAATGACTTTATAATGCAGTGCAGATCCTGAAGGATGCCAGCTGGATTTATTCACTAAGATTCTTATTTAATTTTACTGGGAGTTGATTCCAAATTGGAATATAAATATTTTAGCAATCCTATATATTTGTTAGCATTTTCTTAAAAAAAGCTGAAGGGGCTCAGATATGACCAAACTATGATCTGAGAATGAAAATGTAGGCTTCTGGATTTCAGTTTAATGTTCCATAGGAGGAGTAAAATGGAACATGTCCCACTGTAACATAAACTACTGTCTATTATTTTTTGTCTCAGTGTGATGTTTGCAGGTGTGTGGTGGGATTAAAGTGACATGTTTGAATATTGCCAAGTGTGTGAGAGAATATTCAAACCTTTTGGAGCTTTGATCTTTGTTGGCGCTGTCAGTGTTGAGGCCTTTCCAGATATTTCCAAAAGACGACTTTGTCATTTCGTCTGAAATGTTGACTGTGGATGGATCATCCCTTGATGAACGCAAACACATTTTTATGCAGTTTTAACCTCAGACTGTTGCTGTTATATCATCTTTTATTTTTATTTATTCCTGTCATGGCAAAGCTGAATTGTATTATTTTTTTCTCCAGTATCACATGATCCTTGAGTAATCATTCAAATATACTGATTTGCAGCATACCGATGTCAAGTTGTGATGCTTAGTATCTTTGTCTTTTTTCAGGATTCTTTGATTAATAAATAGTTCTCTTTTACCAGCATTTATTTTATCTTTTGCTACATTATACATATTTGCTGTAACAATTCGCTGAAAAAAATCATTCATTTCTTTTAAAACTAAATCTTACTGACCCAAACTTTTGAACAATAGTGTAATAATGAAATAAATACATATATACATAATTAAGCAAATAAATTAATTAATAAATGTGCTTTGTATAATATTTAAATTAACAGGTCATATTAATAATTCAATAAAATATTTTGTTCAAATCACTGAATCAATATAAATACTCTAACAAAGCTAGATTAGATAACAGCAGGTTGCCCATTTTAAAGTGTACAAACACTGGATTTTTTTCTACTTACTTTAAATGCCCCTCTAAGGGCACCTGTACAATCCCTTCATCCTCCATCAAGACACACTGATTCTCCTGAAAGTCAGAATAAAACATGTTGGTGATCTGTCCTTTTAAAGCATTGTCTGCAGTGATTGGACATTGCCGGCCAATAGCGTTGTTGCAGGCCGTGACCAATAGCAGTGTGTGATGGGGGGGTGGTACCTCTTGCTGTGCATCTTCCATTTTTTTCTTCTTGCTCTCAGGCATGAGGTCATCAAGCCAGCTGAGATCTCGCTTTGAGAAGAGAAAATCCAACAGCTTACGGATGAACACAAGGGCTAAGACCTGCAAGAAAACACACAGACATCACATGAGATACACACACACACATATATATATAGTATCTATCTAGATTAACACACATCTTACCATCATAGGAAAGACAATAGCAGCTCTGGACGTTTTGATGACCCAGAGAAGCACCAAACAGCTGAGCTGGATAATGGTGAACAGGTGGACCTTTCTCAATGGGACGTGTCTCAGGTAGATAAAATCAGGCTGGTGTTTCGCTGGCATCCCAAACAACTTCAGACGATCAAAGAACTGGACGGCAAACACAAACACAACTAATGAAACTAATAACTAATAATTCAGTGTTGTTAACAAAAAACTAAGGTAAATGTTTATTATTAGATAAAAAAAAAAAGCAATGAGAATTAGAAAAGTTGACTTGGCAGCTAACTGGAATAAGTCTAACAATAAAATATTATAAATTATATTATTACATATATTAGACATTATTACATATTTATATTATTAAACCATCAAATTACATTTTAAAATAAATAAAATCAAACTATTTAAATAAAATACATTATTATAAATAAATATATTTGATATAAATTATTATTAAAAATTATAACAAAAAAATATATATTTAAATTATTAAATTATACAGCTAAATGAAAATATTTAAAATATTTAATTAAAAAATTACAATAGCACATATTACTAAAACAAACTAAAATGAAAACTGCGAATATGAAAATAAAAGCTAATAGAAAATATTACTAAATGCTTTAACAGTATATAAACAAAACTTAAATACTATAAGCCACTCCTGCAAACATCTGAATAAACAACTATCAAACGCAATATATGAATTCAGCAATTGCAGTACCTGTATGCCTCTGAGAGACGATGCTCCCATATAGAGGAAAACACCATATAACACAGGCATTGGGATATGCTGAGGACAAAAACATAAAATAATAGCCATTATTAATGACAAAACAAAACATCACATTTAATGCAAGCATCATGTGTTGATCAAACTTAGCAGCCTGAGTCAATCGGAGCCAAATATCACTGACCTTCAGGACAGAGGTCATAAACACTGAGCTGCCCATGAGGACGAATATCATGAGGCCGGTGAAGCGCTGCTCTCTGATGCCCAGGAACTTGGGCTGTTCTCCGGGCGCGGAGCATTCAGACTCCAGCTTCAGGCTGTTCACGTGGGAGATTGACAGCACCGTCGCAGCCACGAACCACGGCAGGCCCATCAGAGAGCACACGCCCAGCATCACACCCACCACAAACAGGTCCAGATGATACCCACAGCCTTTCTGCAGAGGCACACAGGCACAACGAAGGACATCAAGTCCACAAGAGTATTTGTTAATGAAGCAAATGAAGCATATTAAGAACGACTTGGCAACACACCTTCAGCTTGTGTTCCTTCCTGTTAATAATAACGGCAGTGATTTGTTGGTCCATGAAGATTAAGATGGTGCACAGCAGAGCTGGGATGACGGTCACAATAGTGGTCCACCACGGGTTTGGTCCTAATGGACTGATGAACCAGCCGCGGTCATCTCTGGTTGGCTGTGAGAGATCATCTGATTAAGTATGAGGATAGATTTATGCAGAAATGTACAAATGAAAAGGACACAGTAGCGTAAAACCTCTTAACAACTCACTTTAAACTCGTTAGGAACCTGTAGTTTGGGGGACGGGATCCCCAGAGCGTAGTCCATCAGAACCATAGTCATGATGGTGATGAAAACTGCAAAATCACTGATAATGGCCCTCACCTGTTTAGAAACACACAGAAGCAGAGTAAGTGCTAGAAAATGAACATAAATCTGAGAGCCTTAAAAATACGAATGGCTTTGCAGTGCCTTTTGACTACTGGCCAGGTATAATGGGTCAAAATAAATCTTGATTATATTATATTATAAAAAAATATATAGCTATATATATAACAAATATACATAGATATTATATTATTTTATTTAACAAAATTATTTTTTATTTTAAATAATAGTGATGATTAATTTAAAAAAAGACTTTGCTCAGACACAATATTCATTTGAATCAAAGTAATATTATATTATATTATATATCATTAAAAAGAATAATTGTTACCAATATTAATAATAATAACAATCTCTAAATATATCTGAATATATATCTAAGATATAAAATTAATATGCAATTGCATTGTATTATTAAAGATAATCATATCATCATAATAATTAACTGTATTAATAATAATAATTGTATTAATATTTTTTTATCTTTAATATTTATTTAATTGTATTATACAAACAAATATTATTATTTTTATTATTTACATGTAATAAATGCAATATAATATAAAATAATAATCATGTGATATAATAATAATAATCTTCTTACATATTTTTATTTTGTTTAAAAGCTTTGACAGCCCAACAAAAAACATTTTTCATGCAAATTTTAGCAGATATCCTAGCCCCCTCTTAAAAGCTCATTGAGGTGCTACATTAACACACACATAACTCCACACACACACATCTACTTTCACAGTTGTCTGTACTATTATCTACTGAACCACACACAAGCTTCTTGCCTTGGTTGGGAAGTAACGGCTAGTTTTGAACCCTTTAAGGAAGGAGGACATGGCAACCGTGGAGAAGAAGAGAACGACACACCAGAAGAGGACGTCGGGAATGTATGGGCCGTGATGAGCACAGGCCCTGCCCACAAACTCTCCCATGTTCTCCACACAGCCCTGAGACCAAACACAGCACACAATAATCACATCTGCTTCTGATGAAGAATACAGATAAACAAAAACTCCAGAAAAAAAGAGGATAAAATCATATACGGTCAAGGGCAACTGTGGAAATATCACAAGGATTTAGATTGTGCGTTGTATATTTGTGTGCAGGAGCTTAAATATAAAGCGGAGGGAGGGGAACTGAGGTGAATGAGCAGAGGATTTGCTTTTATTAAAGTATAAGAGTCCCTGAAATGTATTAACCCATATCTGAGCCACAGAAATGAGAGTGGCGTCTGCGGGAATGTTCGGGATGATATACTGTTTTTACCTGAAAGTAGTATGCAGTACTGTAAACTGTATGCAAATTTTCTGTATGTACAGGTGATCTATTATTTGTAATACAAAATGTGCAGAGTGTGGAACATACAATCCCACAATGCAATGTGCTTAATGATTAACACATTTTGTATCCCCACACTGCTCTGTACATCATACATGTACAGTAATTGTTAAAAAGCATGATGCAGGGCAGCAACTGAACTGTGTGAATTAGATTCAGAGAATGCATTTATGTGTCCACAAATTCAAGAAATGCCCCAGTATGGGTTTTTGTCTTACATTTATATCATATGATGAAATTTAGCAATATCACACGAACAAGAGTTTAACCTTTTCTGAATATCTGAGCAAATTAATATGTGATATTGATCTTATACTACAATAATAGACAAGTTAATATTGTAAACTTTTTGACAGTATTGTAAGCAGGGACCGAAATTAAGTTTTTGACACACCGGCCAACTTGGCCGGTGGATTAAAAAATCTACCGGCCAAGCTTATT
>JAUCMR010000016.1:11616964-11628695 GCA_032357425.1 Enteromius argenteus | reverse complement strand
GCCCTTTAAATTTTACTCGCCAGACACAGAATTTGCTCGCATTTGGCGAGTGGCGAGTGTTAATTTCGGACCCTGATTGTAAGTTTTCTGCCAAATAAAACTAATCCAAAACAACTTTTTGTTGCTGAATAAATATACATTTTCGACTGAACCCAGTCACTTGCTTCGTTTTTTGAATGAATCAACCATTTGATCGATTCAGTTGAATGAATGACTCACATAAGACTTTGATTGCCGCCACCTGCTGGTGTCGGTAGTTTTATACTTAAAGTGTGATTTGGCCAAAGTGCTGTTGACTTTAAATATTTCTTCCTACAGGTATTTTTTCAATGCTTTTCTCATTTACCACATTAATGTCTATATTTTGTGTGTATTAATTAATGTGCCTTCATAAACAGTGTGTCACTTTTTGTGGAAACTTATTCACAGTTATATTCATTAATTGGGACATCGTGTCATTTGATTAACATTTGGGATAACACTTTACATAAAGCCGTTATGTATAATAAATGTATTAACTATGTCTTATAATGCACCTTATAATGCATCTCATTAACAACTGCAACCACAGTTAATGAATTATTACACATTTTTACACTACGCATTTTAAATTCAGTTTTAATTATTTATAATAAGATGTTTTATTACAATGCACATTATGGAGCATTATACCCTTTAATAACCCTTTCTAATGCATTATACATAAAGGCATTAAGTGTTACCTAATATTAAATGCTTGAGAACTTTAGATAAGTATCACTGCATAATGCCCACTTGTTTCTCACACTGTTTGTCAAATCAGCATTAAGCATGGTAGTACTGCATTTAGAACGAGGTGTGTTCCAATATACGTCAGAAAGATTGCATTTATTAAATGTTAAATGCACATGCCACCACCACAAAGTCATAAATAAAGGTTACAGACTTTTTTTTTTTAAATATCTTCCTTTGTGTTCGGCAGAACAAAGAAATTCAAGCAGGTTTGGAACTACTTGAGGGCAAGTAAATGGTGACAGAGTTTTCATTTTCAGATGAACTATCCCTTTAAATGCACCTGACATTTATGAATTCCCAACTGGTAAATACAGACTTACCAGGAGGACTTTAATGCACCAGTAGTGATACTCACCTTAACGTCAAGACCTAACCAGTCAATCTCAGATGCAGTGATGTTTTTTTCCTGCCAGTAATTCAGTGTTGCATTGCTGGGATCTTTAGGCATTGTGCACGCACACCTGCAAAACACACATAAATACATCACAATATTTAACGCTGATAACTTCACCAACATGTACAACTGAATTTATAGAAGTGACCTTGAGAAGACCTATGTGTGTGTGTCAGTACTCACGAGTACTGAGTGAGCTGGTTGAGGTCATTGTGCATGTTGAAAGGGTACGTTTCACCCAGATGAATGAGTTTCTCCAGAGCCTCATAGATGAAAATGATGCAGATGAGGGAAGCGAAGGCTTCCTCTGTGAATCGTGTGATATAACACACCAGTGAACTGGCATCTGTGGCAACCAGCAGAAGACACATAAAAGCCGTCCACAGTCCGATACACACACGCAAGGAGAGGTAGGATAAACCATACTCTCTGAGGAGAAAAACAAAAAAAACGGTTTGTTTTATGGTAAAATAATAGTAATATAGATGAATTCACTAAATAATGTAGGCACTAGTGAATTCCCCTAAACTGACTGAAACGATTCACATGCTTAGTGCAAATAAAAGGAGTCTCACTCGCAAAATTTGAAGAGGATTTTCTCAAAGACCAAGACAGGCCCCGTGCTGCCCAAGATAGTGAGGGGCTGCCCAGCAAACAAAGAATACGCTATACCTGTCATAGACGCTCCAAACAGAGACTCTATTGCACTCTAATAAAGAAACAGAAAGAATAAATGATCAATAATATCAGAATCAACCCATCGGTTTTAATATGTTTTTATGTGTCCTTACTATGCGCCCTTCCGTAGCTTCTCCCAGCAGACCTCCGAAGGTGATAACAGGAGACATGCAGGCGCAGTACAGGAAAAGGAAGGAGGCGAGACACTGCAAACTGATGGCATCTGTGTAATCTGACAGGTAGTGAGGAGCCTTACGCTTGATGTCCAGAAAAAACCCGCCAAAAAACCTGACAATCCAAATAAAAGAACATCTCTGAGATTCAGTTCTGTGAATTGCAGAATTCACAAACACTAAAATACATGGACGGTACATTTTTGAAGATTACTCACTTTCCTGTGCGCTCTAGCTCTGGTCCTCCATGGCCTCCGTGCTCCTCGGCCTCCCCGAGATCAGCCCCTCCATTGGCCAGAGGAGGAACCTTCCGTTTCTCCTTCAAGATGGAGACCCAAAACCAACATTACTACTGATCTCATACCAGAGATAAAAATAGGTCTATTCCACTTAGTGATGCACTAAAGTGAATGACTATGCAATATAGTTCATATGTTTTAGCAAAACGTTCCTCTCTAGTGTTAATTTTTCTAGCTAAGTTTATGGACAATGAATAGTTTTTCTGATGTATATTTAACATTATGTGACATTGTTTACAAGCTGCTTTATTGACATCTTTCTACTGTTAGAAAACTGATGGAGTGATTACATGAGGCATTATACCTTTTAGTAAGTTGTACTATGTCTTTCAACATAACAGCCAATGTTCATTCACTTTACTTCTAGTAGTGAAGAGATGATCAGTTCAATCAATTATTTTGGCAACCAAATAAATGTTTTTAGTTGCTGACATTTCTGTGCATCACTTATTCCAGCATCTAAAATTAATCATTGCATCGAGTTTGAGAACTCAGTCACCTGTGAGGGCACGTTCTTGGGCGGCTCTATTCTGATGGAAGGATCCCACTCGCCTGGGGGCAGCACAGTCACCTGATCCAAAAACTCATCGATTCCTGCCACAAGGTCAGAACGATCCTTTGCTTTATAAGCTACATCATGAAAAACCTGGAGAAAAGAGCATCAGGTGAAACTGGCATACATAACAGTCTGCTGTCCATAGTATATCATCATATATAGAAATAAACACAGTGTTGTCCATAGTACTGACCTCGTCTGTCATGAGCGTGGCAATAGAGCGGCCAATCTCATGGTACTGAGGCCCTTTCCCCATTGGCCCCAGTAAAATAAAGAGAAACCTGCACAACAACATAGGACTTAGTAGTGAACTCTGAGGCACATCACTCAATAAAATGAACTTGAAAAACTGAGACATTAATATGTTCAATGTGTTTTATGCTCAGATCTCTCTGCTCTTACCTGGTGGTGATGGGAACCTCTGCCAGGCCGTTGAGCAGCACAGCAGGGGACAGACGGATGAAGGCCACCACAGGTTTCTCTAGAAACTCCAGTTCACCCACCAAGATGTTGGATGCCTCAGCTCCAGGTGGGATCTTCTTCATGAAGTGGAGATCTATCTGCAGACACAAAAACATGCTTCCTCAGCAATATGCATATAAAGCACAGCGTTTTCCCTGAAACTACCTGAATCGTTTCATGTTTTATTTACCATTTTTTAAATAATCCATTTAATTAAATGAGTCTCTTATGCTCACAAAGACTGCAATTATTTGATCAAAAATACAGTAAATTAAACAGTAATATTGTGAAAAACTATTTCAATTTAAAATAACTGTTTGTCAGGGTTGAGGGATAAGTCGAGGACTCAATATCGTAGGAGACAGGGCTTTTTACTAATCAAAAAATAAAAGAAAACCACAACAAAAACTGCCCCAAGGGGAATATAAAGGGAGCAAATAAGGAGGGTAACAAGGAAAGACAGGTTGGACAAATAAACCAATAATCAGGAAACAAGATGGGTGGGATCAAGACAATTGACATGAGAGCACATGGCGCACAGGAGACAAAGACAAAAGCCATGTGCTCTCACAAAACAAAAACACAAGCACATGGCCAGTAAAACCAATCACTGGCCATGTGCGAAACAAGACACGAACACGCAGTTAATGAGAATACTCATAAGCCATGTGTTCACACAAGACATCACAACATGAAGGGCACGCAGCCAATGTAAAACACTCAAAGCCGCACAGCCACACGAAAACAAAGACATGGCAGGAGTGTCAGGGTTCTGTCACAAAACCATGAATACATTAGACAGAAGAGACAGAACCCTGACACCGTTTTCTATTTTAATGTTTAATGTATTTTAATTCTAAAAAATTTAATTTATTCCCGTGTTAGGAAAAGTTGATTTTTCAGTAGCCATTACTCAAATGACTCCTTCAGAGATTATTCTAATATGCTGATTTGATGCTCAAGACACATTGTTATCAATGCTGAAAACAGTCATGCTTCTTAAATTCTGTCTTTAAATCATTATGCAGTTTCTTAGGGTTCTCTGATCATGAATACAATGTTTAAAAGAACAGCATTTATTTAAAATTGAACTCTTTTGTATATCAAATTCTGTACTTTGCTGAATAAAAGTATTCCTTTTTTCAACTTTTGAACAGTAGTGTATATTTGTATATTTAAGCTTGAGAATAAGATTTACTACTGTCCGGAAGGTGATTCTTACTTTGCTGAAGTCAACAGCACTGTTCTCACGACTGCCATCAGCACGTCCTTCTGTAGTGGCAGGTTGAGCCTGAGGAGACACCATCTGACCTGGAAGCAGTGCAGCAATCATACAAAACAGAGGAAATAAAAAGAGACCATCACGCAACAGATTCAATCATTTTAAAGAAAGCCAGTCATGTCACAGTCATGGAGATTAAGACCTAGGCACACTTACCTGGTAAAAAAAAAAAAAACAGTTGTACTGAACATGTTATGAAGGCCCATTATGAACATCTTTGCCTTGTCTAAATCTAATTCAAAATTCTAAACTAAATCAGAAGCAGAATTAATTAGATGAGGATATTTAAAAGTCTACTACAGTATGAATGCCAGTACTACTTCCTAAGTGGTTAAACGCAAAGCTAATTGGTTAAATGCTACACTAACGCTATGTTTATTGTGGGTTAGAGCATTGATATGGAATATCTAAATGACTCTGTATAAACAGTTGCTAATTACCATGATACATTTCCAAGTCCCTCATATTGGGAAGGTCTATATAATACACATGAACTGACATGATATCATCCAACTGTGACATCCAATCTAGATATTCCATATTTATACATTAAGGTACAGTCACATTTAGAGCTGTTCGCAAATTTTTGTGAGCCAAATCCCATCAAACATGCTCAGGACTTTCTTGTGAGGGCAAAAAATGTATGTTCCACAGATGTTTAAAAGTTGGTCACACCAATCCACAACATTGACCAACAGAAAGCTGCTTGGTTTGTCTTTAACTTCTACACTACTGACAATAGACCTTTTTAGCTCTTGAAATTTCACTAATGTGACTGCACCTTTAGAGTACAGGAGAATCGATGATTATATTGCCTGATGGTGGCTCTTCTTCAGGATCGAGGGTGGGGATGACGTGGTAGCCGTAAGGTGGGCTTAGACGTTTGCTGAAGGGGATGCAGGTTTTATTGGGCTGGATGAGAGGGGTGTCTGGGGCAGGAAGGGTAGATGGGGATGGATGGGGTTTATGGGGAAGTGACAGACACTTGGGACAGCGGAGGGACCAGGCTGGACGTAAGAGCACCTGTCTGTTTCTCACACTGTGGCTGAACCTAGACCAGAAAGAGGAGAATGGACTGGGGGGCGATTGGGTCGTGATGATAACTGGGACACACAGACAGACACACAATCAAAAAGGATGATAAGACAGATGCATGGCAAAAGCGAAATGCATTTGCTGGAGTGTGTGGAGCAGTACCATTCTTATCCATTGAGTGCGGTTCGGACTGCTTCCTGCCGATATCTGCGAAAGAGCGTACGATGGGGATCCGGTTAGCCAGTTTCTTCTGGTTCTGATGGTGGTGCTGTCTAAGGAGAGCATTTCGGATCTTCTTCCTCACCTCCTCTCCCAACGAACCAGAGGTTTCATGCTGGTCCAAAACCATATCTTAAAAATTAAAAACAAAGAATAAAGCTAATTATATACACTACCATATATATGAAATGTTTCTTGATCAACAAATCAGCAATTTATTCAAAATATAAATCTTTTGTATTTACATGCATTAGCATATTAGTTGAAAAACATGCACAGATTGTGAAAATCCACCCTAAAAAGTAAATCAATAACAGCTGTGACACATTATTTTCATCATTTGTGATGCACATTTCTAATATTGCAAGCTATTTAATTGTGACACTTGCAATATTGCTGAAATTAGTAAACAGCTAATACTAGTAAATAAAATGCTGATTCCTTTGGATCTGTATGGAAAGCCTTCAGAAGATCAAGTCTGGACAATTTTTTCAAACTCAGCATACCTGCGATCTCCTCCAGTGAGTTGGCCCTCATGTCCAGCATGACGATGCCGTTGAGGATGCAGCTCCGCAGCTCAAACAGACTGTGAAGGGAAAGAGTAGCCACGTATGGCTTACTCCACCTTTCCCCTCCGTCCTCTACATCCTCCTCAAACTTCAACCATCTAAAGACAAACAAGGGACATGAGAGAGAAGGTAAGAGGAAGAGCGGGGAAAAAAGAAAGTGACTGAGAATGACTATTACATTAGTTCTCCGATTTAGTACCACAAACTTGTATTGCATTAGCTGTAATGGATATATGCCTAATGGATATAAGCTGATGACAAGCCATCAAACTGTCTTGTAGAGATGCTTCTTTACTGAAGAAACCAAGTATCTATTTTAAGATTCATGATTAAGATTAAAATTCATGTTAAGTTTTTAATAATTTCAATACAAAATTTTATCACATTTTATTTAATTTGATCATATTTAATATAATATATTTCTGTTTTATAGAGTGTGTGCAACACTAGTCATAAGTGTCAATTTGTTGAGATTTATACATCATCTGAAAGGTAAATAAATAAGCCTTATATATATTTACAGTAGGAAACGTAAAAAAATATCTTCATGGAACATGCTTTTTACTTGATATCCTAATGATTTTTGGCATAAAAGAAAAATCAGTCATTTTGACCCATACAATGTTTTTTGGCTATTGCTACAAATATACTAGTTTTGTGGTCCAGGGTCACATTTATTAAAATTTATATAATACTGATAACAGTATTTTTAATGAAAATCTATCTATCTATAAAAGTAATTAATATTTATTTTTAATTATTTTTGTATATTTTATTATTTTATTATATTTATTATATTATTAATGCATGTATACATTTCCCCCCCAAAAAGTCCTGCTTCTTTGTGTATCTTCTGTGTGTATGTGTATGTGTATTTGTACCTCGCCGTCTCTTTCCACTCTGCATCTTCTCCCTCTTTCAGGCAGATTTCGTCCAGCTCGGTGAATAGAGCGTGAGGAATGTGTTCCTCGTCATCCTCCATTCCCAGCAGGAACTGTACACGCTGAGACGGTGTGTCTGCTACAGAGAAACAGAGACACATTATATTTTTTATCTCTGTCCTTATTGAATCAATCGAGTTTCCATTTGTCCACGTAGAGTCTTACTATATGAAGGCGATTCTCTGCCATCCTCGGTTCCAGAGTCTCTTTCCCGTGATCTCTTCCTGTGGCGATGTCCATGGTGACGATGCCGTCTGTGTGACCTCCGACCCAGTGGTACATGCACCCCAATGTAGAGGGTACGGTGGCCTGTCAGGGACAAACAGAAGAGCCCAGTTATCACAAAATGTTCTAAAGAAATTAGCTATAGAGCACTACAATGATGACTTTTTTTTTGTAGGCCAACCTGGAAGTTAGCATTGAAAAAAAGAGCTCTTAAAAAGAGCTCTGTGCACAACAAAAGTTTATCAATCTTACATATTCTGTTCACAAATGAACACAATATTACTTATATAACATCTTTTTTGAATAAGTTGGAAAAGTTAAAATGGGTAAGTGAGCAGTTCATACTGATGAACAATGTATAGTGACGTAACAAAGCCAGTTAAAAAAATCAATGAAAATATTCAACAATACAAGTCAGTTTTTAAATCTTGGGCTGGGGTTTTTCTAAATGCATCTCTGAGGGGAACTGTTTAGATGGTCTTATAATGCATATTAAATTAGTGTTTATAATCATGCCTTGTTTTAAGCAATAACCAAGGAAATGCTATATTCCTGTTGTTCCATAGGCGCTACCTGCTATTAGAGAGAGAATCTGCATTCTCATTCAGCCTGTCTGTTTTTAAAGTTTTACGTAACATTAGTTCAGAAAGCTAAAGTCAGACAATTCTGTTTTTGCATCAAATGCATCTTTGGTACAAGATGAATTTCCTGCTGGAAAATGGTGACACTCTATTTCTTTAAAATTTCCATGGAAAAAAGAAAGCCATGCAGTTCTTAATCAGCATGAGAGCGAGTAAATCATGATAAAATGTTTTTTTTGGGGTGGACTGTTTCTTTAATGAGAAACACTTCCTTTATTCCTTCATCTTAAAGCGTCTAGCAGATGTAGAAGGCTGTTGTGCAAGATCCAATCTCTGCAATCATATAATCAGATTCGGTGGTTCTGTACTTTGTGTTTCTGTTCTTGTTTACAGTCTCAGATTAAACTATAGCATTAAATCCCTCTCTCGCTCTCTCCCTTCAGCTCTCTGAACTGAAATGCACTCTGACAGCGTGTGTCTGTGAGGAGAGAGCACATACGTGTGCCTGTGTGCTTCCAGCCCTGGGCACTGACACAGAGAAGACCTTTACAGACCTTTACATCACGACTTAAGTGTGTGAAGCAAACAGCAACAAACAGTGTGATCAAAAGCAGAGCAGAAATATGGTCTATGCTGACTGTGTCTTCTGAATCACCTCATCAGTTTTTAATGCCACCACCATCTCACTCTTTAGAAATACACACTCTAATGAGCTTTAGTTTCACTGGCTCACTCAGTCATGCAATTTAGCATCTAAATAAGTGATAAAGACCTCCAGGGCTGAAACAACACACACGTGTGCTTTTATCTCATTACCTTCAACGATATCTTCCCCCAGCCGCCTCGAGGTGTGGGTTTATGTGGCCATGTTTTAGTTCATACAAAGATGAATCACTTTCTTTTACATAAGTGAAATATCCTCTAAACACAGCAGTTACAATAACAGATAAAATTCAACTCACTAAAACTGAAAAACTCAGTCTTCTTATAGGGTTAAGTAAGAATGAGGATGAAACAGAGAGGTTCTTTAGACACAGACACTCTCTGGCTCCAAGTGTGTGTGTGAAGGAACTGGAATGAAATGTTTCTCTAAATGGAATATTTCCTCAGGACTAAGAACAGCTAATGTCAAACAGCGGATTTATTTCCTCTTTGCTTCTCTGTTGTCTGAAAATTAGGGCACCATTCTACAAAACGTTTGGGAGTCTGTGTTTAAACATGCCAAATGTTCGTTGAAAGCATATTTGGTGTAAAACATATGCTCTTCTAGAGCTAATGATGTTTAGAATCAACTTTACGCTGCTTTAGTAAATAATATTGTGAAAGTAAACAAAACTTACACAAAAAGCAATTCACTGCTATTGGCTAGATAGCTTTAATTTTAATGATCTAATCTAAAAATAACACAGATTTAGGCCTAAAAATAGTCCTAAGAATTTCACTTATTAATTTCGATGTATTTAATGCAGTTAGGTTTAGAAAGTTTTAGTAAGGTTTTCCTGCTTTAAGTGTATATAATACATATCTATATTTAAATTTTACTTTTAAACATTAATGCATTAGTGTTTGCCTCTCAGGTTTAGAGTGTGTCTTTAAAAAGCTTCAATTACCTTCTAGCTCCTCTTTCTCGAAATTTGTGTTGAGCATGGACCGAGTCCCGCCCCTGTCCAGCACGGCTTCCTCATCGTTTCTCTACAAAATAGAATACATTTTTTAAACAGCCACACATACCAATTCATTTTCTCTTATAGATGATAATTAACAGATAACACAACCTACAATCAATTCTATGAAATATGACAAAGCATATGGCAAGCGGGACTTCACGCATACACGTATATACACAAACAGTACTGTTTAAAAGTTTGGAGTTAGTAATTATATTTTTAATATAGTTTAGAATGCAGTTTGTTCCTGTTATGGCAAAGCTGTATTTCCAGCAGCCATAAGTCTAGTCCTCAGTGTCACATGATTTATTTATTTTTGTAAAATTATAAATGCTTTTTACTGTCACTTTTGATCATTTTAATGCATTCTTGCTGAAAAAAAATCCAATGTTCTGTCATGAAACTCTAAATGGCGCAGTTTGATTGGCTTCTTTTTCGTATCAAGCCAATGAGCTTGCTGTTCAACTTTCAAAAATCCGGCCAGTGCTTGCTGTAGCTGCTCCAGCTTGTTTGAGAAACCCTCCTCCTTCCCCAGCTCCACCTGTGTGGATGTGCTACGGGGTGATTTCATGTATGCTATATAAAGGTTATTTCATACATGTACAGCAGCAGTATTTCTTACATGCTCACAGCATGTCTGTGGATGTATTGGCAGTACCCAAGTCTCAATACTAGCATAGCAGATCTATTCCACCAAGACCAAACACATTAACATTGTGATGAAGAGTTGTCATGACAGAGCTATTAATTTCTTACAGATCTTACCGATTGCTTTTACTGGCTGTTAGAAGTCAATGCAGCACTGCTTGACTATTTTCAAACAAATGCTGGTTTAATCTATTATTTCATACTATAATAATGTATAGAATGAACTACATTTAATATTACTTTGCAACCTTTAAATAAATGTATTTTACAGTGTGAACGTGTGTAGTATGAATGAAGAGACCACTGTTGTATGAAAGCCCAACAACGCCACCCAAAGGCGTCTTCCGCACTGCGTGATTTAGTTTATTAAAATATATTTAGAATTCTCTTAATATCGCATGAAGAGTTTTTCTTATTAGCATGACTAAAAATGTGATCTTAATTTAATGAGCTAATATTAAGTGACTAACATTTTAGACGCAACAGTTGTTGTTTTTGGTATATTTTGACAACAGAAAATATATTGAGATATATATCGTGCAGCCCTAAATAACACGCTCATCTAATTATCGTTATTGACAAAATTCCAGCAAATACTGAGATCTTTCTTGTCATTATCGCACACCCCATGTCTTAAAGGGTTAGTTCACACAAAAATGAATGTTCTGTCACTAATTACTCACCCTCGAGTTGTTCTAAACCTATAAGACCTTTGTTCATCTTCAGAACACAAATTAAGATATTTTTGATGATATCAGAGAGCCATCCAACCCTCCATAGACACCAATACAACTGAAAAGATCCCAGATCACAACGCACGCTTTCCACTAGGCATAAACAACTGCAGATTACTTTCATGTGCTTGCTTTCTCCCGGATGTAAACAATGCTGATTACATCACATACGTTAAAGCATGTGCATGTGCATGCGCTGCACTGTGATACTCTCTAAAATGGCAGAAGACATTAGTCAGGGGAGAAGAATGGTTGAGTAAATTATGTTATTTTTGTTAAGTATTCTCCTAGCATCGCAAAACTGAAGTTGAGCTACTGATATCACATGGACTGTTTTACCGATGTTTTTACTACGTTTCTGGATCTGGGACCAATTCAGTTGTATTGCTGTCTGTAGAGGGTCAGATGGCTCTCTGATATTAGGGATGGGCATTTTTGATCATATTTCATTTCGAGTAATCCACAGGTTTGAGAAACGAGTACTCGATTAATCG
>JAUCMR010000016.1:11582741-11604710 GCA_032357425.1 Enteromius argenteus | reverse complement strand
CACGCCAATATTCATTGGCCTTTTCCAAATGGCTCGAAGACGATCGGTCTCTCATGCGAGATCCCATATGTAACGTCGAAGTGATTCGACTGAAAGGGTAACATCTATATTTTAGGTCCCGAAAGATAACTGTACATGTATATTCAAAGAAGGATACTTTTGTCAAGTTTTACTGAAATATTAATGCTCTCAATGTTAACAGACACGCACTAAAAGCCACAAAACTCATTTTGATTTTATGCGGTTTTAAAAGATTAACCACAGAGTTAAAGACTCAATACAACATCCAGAAGATCAGATGAAGGAACAGTACAAAACATGCAGAATAATATGATATATATGTACTAATTCCTGTGTTAAGGAAAAAGATTATTCACTCTTCTTTGACCTGTTTTATCACACACACATCAGCATTCAGGGCACCAGCTGCAGCTAAGCGGGCAGTGACTTATGATGGTCAGAAAAGGCCCTCTGGGACTCAGATCACTGGCATCGGTTCAGCTCACATTGAGAGCTACAGTGAAATGTACCAGCCCAGTGGATTCAACCGGCACACCAGAAACAATTCAAACGACCGCTGGATCTCTGCCAGTGGCGATGTGTTCAATCTGTCCCTCAGCTCACAAAAAAAATATTCTTATTTTTTATATTTAAGATCTGAGCAGCTTTTTTCAACATTTTCAAATAGCTGGTTAGTTTTTCAGCCTTTATGCCATATATAATCTCAGAAAAAATTAAAATAAATAAAAAATACTTTTAACTTAACTAGGGCAGTAACACTACCATTTTTAAAAATTTGAGATCAAGATTTTTTTGTAAAAAATTAATCAAGGATGCATTATAGTAAACAAAAGTCATGTTTACAAAAGACTTTCATTTAAAAAAAATGCTGAACCTGAACAAAATTGAAAAAATTAATTACATTTTACACAGAAATATTAAGCTGCACAACTATTTTCAACATTTATAATAATTAATGTTTCTTAAATAGCGAATTAACATATTAGAATTATTTCTGAAAGATCATGTGACACTGAAGACTGCAAAAATGATCCTAAATATTCTGCATCAATATCAAAATAAATACAGCCTTGGTGATCATAAAAGTCTTCTTTCAAAAACATTATTTAGTATGACCGACACAAAACCTTTGAACAATAATGTAAAATGTCCTCTTTTTATCTACTTTTATTAAGCAGTTCTTCATATTATTAGTCATTAAAAGCTTGGCTCCTGACATTATGACAACTTAATGATTTTGGCCCGAATCCTGAATGGAAACTTCCAATACATTCCTCAACACTATGAATACTCTCTTAGTGTACTTCCGAGGTCAGCATCTGCTTTTTGTCTTGCACTACACCGTACTAAAACTCACAAACTGTACTTAAGGATCTTTGTAAGTGCACACTGCTCTCTTAGCAACGTCTGGAAACCTTTGAAATGCACGTAAGGGATTAGACAGGAATGCAAACCACAAACACAGTGTGTATGGCTGTGAATATCCTCTGAAGTGCCGAGAGAGTGTGTGTGTCTTTGCTCAACACTGAACGGACGGCAGAAACAATAGGATGTGGGCCAACTCTTCTCAACTCCAGCACCAAGCTGTCAGTGACGAAGGAGCAGAGACCCTGGATCTGAGCCCATGTTAAGATGGCTGCAGCTTTTTTGGGTTGATCCAATCAATTTTTTTTTTTTACATGGATGAAGAGCAATTACCGTAAGAGGCTAGAGAGTGCTGTTTATTTTGGGGTCACTTAACCAACAGATTATGGAAAAGCAATGAAATATGCTGCGATTAATCAGGTGTTTGGCTGTAAACCAATTCTGGACCCTCATGTCGATCCAAATCTATATGACTGACTTATTTATGCTGAGCACAAGAGTAGATATTCAAAAGAACATTTAACTAGTTTTGTCCGTACATTAAAAGTCAGTGGGGTCCAAAAATAAAAGGACTTTACTGACTATATAAATCTGTTTTGACTGCTGGTGTGGACGCTACTATTTATCTTTACAGCTATTGCTCTTGGTGTGAATGGGCTTTAAATTCAACCGACAGTGTTAACAAATAAAAACCTTTTCTGAAGCAACCGTGCCATTTTAGCTTGCTTTTATAAGTCTTTAAGCTCATTTATACACAGGACTCACACCCAAGCACTTCACATCGTAAATGCAGTACCGTACCAGGTGAGCCATCAAGCAAGTTTACAAAACTAGAAAAGCAATAGGCCTACATATGGAAATGCATTCAAACGTCAAAGTGTATTAGTGTACAAATAGCTCGTTGTTACAAAAAATAAACATTTTCGGTGATTTTAAATGTTAAACTGAGTTGGAAACTGCAGTGAATTGTAGGCTTGCTTGGAGTTTTGCAAAAATGCAGGTAAAGCCTCACTTCTCCAATGAACTCGTGACACTATCTCTTTAAATTTTTATACAGTAAATGGCCTCCCCAACTGTAGATAAGCCTGGCAATACATAGTAAATTAGGCTGAAGTCATATGTTATACGTGAAGGTCTCATCAAATTCAAGACTAATGCAGGGGAAATGTAATGAATGCTGAACGCACATGCATCTAAACCCCACGCTGTGTGTCATTACACTTTACTAAACGTGTTTCATTAAACGCATAAAGAACACCGGTGTGCACCTAGTCGCACAAACGTCGTACGTTATCCATGTAATGTGAAGCCATTTTCCCAGCAAATGAGTCTGTATTAAAGGTGCAATGAATAATTAAAACACACTGTCTTCCAATGGTGGTGGGTTGATGATGGCTATAATGGGAACCGACCCAATGCGGCTCAAACCACCAGAACCAGAACACACACACACCAGCATCATGTCATTGTTCCTCACTGACGGATCCCACATGAAAGACGAAACAGGTTCTTACCGCAGGAAGCAACGGCTCCATCTGCGCTCCTTGATCTTTCACATCCATCCCTGATGTTCTGCCTTATACTGTATTCCCCGTCTATTAATAATTTTCTCTGAGATACCGTAAAGAACGTAGAGTAAACGTCCTATACGTGTAGGCGGTTTCGGCGGCGGCGTAGTAACCGTTGGGGTTTTTTCCCTCTTTCTTCACTCGCGCGCGCGTCCGTGCCTGCGCTCCTTCGGCGTGTCATTTGCGCTCGCGTGACGCAACTGCGACCGGCAGCACGTGAGTTAACACAAACCACCGGGACGCGTCGGATAAACGGAGGAACAACTCCGGGGACAAAAACGGACACTTGAGGCTTCGGTTTACTAAAAGTGCGAATATTGTTTAAAGCGCGCGCCGAGTAAAACATAACAAATGCAAAAAAAAAAAACTAAAAAGAGAAAATTTGCTTCTAGTTTAACATCTAAATTATATGCATTTAATTAAGTCTAACTTTTTGTTAAGCTTATTATTGCAAAAAAAAAATAATAATAATGTTATATAATATTTAAGTCCACTAAACTTAGATTTCAAGATCATATACATGACTACTATGGACATATATATATGTGGTAATGTCCAATAGCCCAGAAAGTGACTTTCAAATCTATGATGGATTTATATTTGATAAATAGGTCAGTACCAGCAGTGCAATTACATTTACAGCACGAACAATAAATACAACATTATCTTTAAGAAAGAAAAAAATAATAATATTTACACTTCTTGCTGCTGGACTTTAACTGACGAGTCTCGAAACTCTTCTTTTGGCGCCACCTGGTGTGCATTTAATAAAACATAAATAAGCAAATAGACTTTTTTTGTGAAGGAATAGTTCCTTTTAATTATTTACTCACCCTTATGGTGCTCGAAATCCATACTTATTTTTCTGTGAAGCACAAAAAAAGATATTTGATCAATTGTAAAGTGCCTAAAAGGTGCATAAGGGTTGGGTGCGGATCATATATAATTGATCCTAAAATTGCCTAATTTATTCCACCCGCTAGTCCACTCCAACATTATAAATCGACACGACAGCTTTGTGTGAAAAAATAGTATATAGAACAGGTTGCACTGTTAAAAATATCCCTAACCACGTTCACTCCACATACAAAGCAAGGGGCATTTATCCGTCAAGTCAAACATAGATGAATAAAATAGCTGTCACTGTTGAGTGAACTTTTCTTTTTTGGTATTCTTCTTAATTATTCGTCCAATTATATACTGTATACTATATACTGATGCGTGCTTGAACACCGGCTCTGTTTATTTTGGATTGAACAGCTGCTGGAGGAGCTTCCCTCTTCTCTTGATCCCTTCGCTGTAATGTGCACTAAGAGAGCTTGTAGCTGTATTTACTGATAGATTCTGCTTCCGTCTTTTAATCCTATTGCTTATTGGAGAATTAAACTATTATTTCCTCCAGGTCAAGGACACATAACCGCTGTTTCAAAGCCATCTTGCATTCGCCGCTAGGTGTCAGTGTTGTGAAATATTTTAATACACTCACACCAATGTGCTTTATTATCGACGTCAAAAAAAAACAACCCAAAAACAAATAAGCAACCGAATGCATACTGTAATTTAAGTTTGAATGGGATTTATTTATACTCGACCTCTGACAATTTATATAAGCTGTCATAACTTCACATTATCATATTCTATATTTCACAATACGCATTTTATTAAAAATGACCTGTTCTTTTTAGCAAGATATCTATACTGTTTTGATACAGAACAGTCCATACATTTTCATATTATTTAGATTAATTATATTGGGAATGTACACTAGTCAACATCTGAAGTGGATCAAAACCAAAATGCGTTCTTGTTGACTACTATATATTGTAACAAATACAGACATGTTGGTTTTAATGTATGTTTTTGTTTGTTTGTTTGTTTGTTTTTAATAATACCACCAGATTATAGCCATATATTAGTCGTCAAATACATGTATTTAGATAGCTGGGCATGTAACGTAAATAAATGCTATATACATAAATCATCATCATAATTCTATTTCCATATTAACAGTATTTTTAATTGCACACTCAGCCCAGGCAGATCTACGTTTGAGTGTCGAAATAAAAAAAATCAGATTCTTTAATCCCATTTTTGCCACTGTCCTTCGCAGTCTGAATGTCTAAACCTGGACTAATAGGAGGATTTTTCAGATGGGCCTCCTCCGAAATCCTTAAATCACTGGATTCAACAGATTTAATGGAAGACTGGGTTTCGGTCCATGTCGAATCCGTGGCATCCTCACCTTCCAGCTCCTTAGAAACTTCAAGAGCTGACCGGCCTATTTCCAACATGTCTCCATCCTCAGGCATGTAATTCGATTGTGTTGATCTTTCAAGACCTGCATCTAGAACCCAGCCAGGCTGAATTGAGCTGCTTTTGTCCAGCGAGCCCCGTGAATCCCATCCAGAGGCACTGCCGTAGTAATTCAGACTTGTACTAGTGCCACCAGTGAAAGGCAGAGCTTTGCCCCCGGCTGAGGCGTAAGAGAGCAGAGCTGCTGTGCTAATATCGCTTTCGTATGATGGAGCAGCAGTGGAAGACACAAGCCAGTGCTGTCCCGAAGCCAAGCTGCTCTCTTGGGATTGGTTCGAGGTCACAAGGTCAGGGGTAAGAGGTAGAAAACAGGACTTTGTGTAACTGTTGACAAACTGCTCCTGAAATAAAGTGCTTGTCATTGCAAACCGCGAGCCGGGCAGCATCTGAGAATGTGGGGAGTCACCAAAGGTAGGGGTCAACTGGTCAGCATCAGAGCCACTGTAACTTCTGGAGACAGAGAGGAAATCTGGTCACAAGTTTTACATTACGATGTCCACGTTACTGTTAGTGACACTGGCTGTCATGTTCCCTTTACACAGCAGCAGAATACGGTTGTCACTCCTGTATTTGGGATTGATAACCGTATTTTCTTTATCGGTGTGAGTCTCGAAATGTCTCGTTCACACAGCAGCTTTCAGTTGTGTTTAGAATTCTGTCTGTATGAACGTGTAACGGGAGTCAAGACTGGATTCCTTACCAGTAACCATAGCGACAGTGACCGAAGTAATATCAAAGATGGCGACGTCCATAAACTGAAAGTCTTATCACTTTCTGAAACAACGCGTTTGTCGAGTCCTGTTCTGTTCACACATCGCCTGTGTTCTGAGAATGTGGTCGTGAGTCCGGAAAATGAACAGGTGTGAGTTCGGTTACAGAATGCGGTTGTCACACAAATAACCGAACTGTGTGTGAACGCAAATGTATTAAGGATTCAAAAACAGGACTGACAACCGTATTTTGCTGCTATGTGAACGCAGCCTAATATACAGTTTTATGCATGAGCAAATTCTATTTCCCCAAACACTTTTATGCAAAATGTTGTCTGAAACCACATCCATGCAAAAATCACACATTTCCTGGGTTTTCTTAAACCCCACTTTTTCATGCACTTGTCAAATTTGAGATTTGGGGCTTTTTGGTTTTTCATAGAGTATTTTTTTAGACTAGTGGAAAGAAAACATCTAAAAGACATTTTTAAGTACACTTTATGTATTTGTATCAGTAGATTTCAATTACAATACATTAAAGACCGTTTTCTCCTACACTGAGCCACACATGTCCACTTCATTAGTGCTTACACACACCAAGCTTTACATTTTTATCCCTGTCTATATCCTAAAGGTTCTTACAGATTTGTTAATATATAATTTGCTTGATAATATACATTTTATTCCCTCAAAAAACTGTTTTCTGAATTATGGAGCGACAAAATGAGATGCCCAAAATTCTACTCTAATGAAAACAAAAAACTTTAATGTCAAAAAATTAAGAATTTTGAAACTGACTTCTTCCAGTTTTTAGATTTTAGTTGTAAAAATGTACGCAAATTAGCGCATATTTTATTAAACTTTATAATTTAACGTAATATTTTAGAAAACATTTAGATTAAATTATCATATATATATATATATATATATATATATATATTCACCTGCAGTGTATCGATGTGTATAATTTTTGTTATTATTAGATTTATTGAAATAAAATTTTCACAAACAAGGCTTATAGGCCATAAGTCAGAGCTGTTTAATCTGAAAGAAACTTCCACTAAATGATCTTTAAATATGTCTGTGCCATTGTTTTGTCTCAGCATCAACACCGGTATTGTTTTTTTTTTCTAGGCATGTCTATAAACTACTTAAATGTCCTAATTGAACTTTTGCCCAATCCTGGTTTAAGCCCTGTCTGTGAAACCAGTTCTATGTTTATTTCGGTAGTCAAGTCAAAATTCAAATTCAAATCTGAAAACCTGCAAGAGAAATAATTATCAGTGCATTAATTTGCATGAAAAGGCACTTACTTATCATAATTATCCCGAAATCCTTTAGCAAATGGATTGTGATCAATTTTTAGTTGTGTTACCTGAGGAATAAAGAAACACATCCATGAAATCAGTTGATTTCACATTGTTTTTGTAATGTAAATGAATGCAGCGATAGACTACTTCTTACATCTGTGTTCTGGTAAGCTGTGACAGACATAAATTGTGTTTCGGGAAAGGTAAATGTCTGTGCTTTATCGGGATCACTCGTTTCTTCATCTCCACTCTTGTTTATTTCAATCACATGCACTCTCGGCTGATACTTATGGAGAGACTGAAGGACGATCATCTTGAAAGACAAAGAAAAAAAATCAGCATAAACAAAAGGCTGTATCCGTGTCCCATTCCTATGAGAAACTTCACAAACTGTATAATAACTGTATACAAACACACACATATAAGACATTGCACGGTATATTTTACGTCATAATAGTGATACTTTGGTTAGTTCAACCAAAAATGAAAATTCTATCATTAACTACTCATCCTCTTCTTGTTACAATTCCATGAAACCTTAGTTTATCTTTTAGGATAAATTTGATGAAATCTGCAAGCTTTCTGACCTTGTATAGACAGCATCTGACACGTTCAAGGCCCAGAAAAGTATAAGGTAGACATTGTTAAAATAATTCATGTGATATAAGTGGTTCAAACATCATTTTATGAAGCTACTTTTTGTGCACAAAGAAAACAAAAATAACGACATTATTGAACAATTTTAATTACGTTTTTACTACATTTCTGGGCCTTGAGTGTGTCAGTTGCATTGCTGTCCATAGGGTCAAAAAAGCTCTCAGATTTCATCTAAAATATCTTCATTTGTGTTCTGAAGATGAACAAAGGACTCATGGGTTTGACATGATATGAAGGCGAGTAAATAACGGCAGCATTTATATTTCTGTATGAACTGAATTAAAAGAGCGTTCCTTTAAGGTGTTACTTATGTTAACAAAAGTAATTAGTATTTAAATCGTTTTGTGAAAGTAATTTTTTTTATGTGACAGCTGAAATCAGCTCAGTGTTAACATTTGCTGTTGATGGTGATTGCAGGCAAATTAAAAATTCATTGGGGTTTGCCAATTACTAAAAATCCTTAAAATAAAATAAAAAAAAGGCTACTGCCAATACTCACCTGATGTCTAGCCTGAACTCACCCTAAAGGCCTAATAAAAGACTTCTACTCTTCCTTATCATGAAGACAAAATGAAATGAAATAAGAAATCACTTGAGGAGAGTTGCTGGAAGCTCCCTTGTTGTTCGTCAGCTTCAGTTTTCCGAAAGAGATCTCCTGACGCATCCAGTGCGCGCCGGTGTTTGGAGAGTCCGGGTGCATGTACACTCGGTTTCCTTTGAAATAAATAAATTAAATAAAAAATACTAATCGGGAATAACTAATATTATAACTTTACTATATGTATTCATATTCAGGTTTTTTAGTGTATTTATAAGCTTCATGGTTATGAGGCTTTTTGCGCTTATAGGAAAACGGAGCAAATCTTTATGATAAATTTCTCTTCAGTCAATTGATAATTAGTTTACCCCTAATATTAGTGTCCGCTTTGCCGCAGGCAACCCATTTTCCGCCCTGAAACCTCCAGTGGTTCGGATCCGCCAGAATCACATCCACAATAATATTATAATGGCACGTCGGGTCAAGACCAGAAACACTAAAGCTCAGAAACGGAAACATCCGGCTGCAAAAAAAAAATGAATGGGGAAAAATCAAATCACTTTTGAAAAGGTAAATTATCATTAATCGATAAGCTACATTAAACACATTGCAATACCAGAAACAGATCAACAGACATAATAATCTGAACCAAGAAAATACTTTCCCAAAATTACTAATTGACACCAACAAAACAATAATATTGGCATTAATAAAATATTTAACAAATACAATTTAAATACTTCTAATTATCCAAATTATTATTAAACGTTTTTGTTTTGTTTTGTTTTGTTTTTTACAAAAAAAAAAAAACAATTAAAATAAAACTACATTTGTTAATAAATAAATAAAAATATAGTAGCCTCACCGTCCCTGTTTGGTAATGATCATTTCTGTTTGGTGTCTGTGGAATTTGAACCACAGCGCCCGGTTACAGAGGTAAACCTGGGCTTTTCCGGGATAGACGGCGGCGTTCGGGTAAGTTTCTCCGTACTGCTGTGAGTACGCGTAGCTCAGCCCGTTGCTGATGACCGGGTAAGGTGTCATGTAGGGACCGGATAGCGGCGGGAGCGCGGGCACAGGCTGCCCCGAATTCGCGAACATAGCAGAAGAGAAGGCGAAATCTGTCCGCGCTTGACTTGATTCAGGCAAATTACACTCGTCCGCACTTTCACCGTCATCCCGTGCCGCGGAGACGTAGTCCAGAGCGTTTAAGGGGTTTCTCATCCCGGTGGACAGTCTTTTCAACGGTGGCTCGTTCTCCAGAGTGTCCCCGGAGGAGCAGACGTGCGTGGAGCCATCGTCCGCACTCGCCGGTTTGTTGGACACTGCGGACGGTGAGGGAAGTTGCTGCAGGTGCATAACTCACTGAGAAAGTTCTCGGAGTTAAACGTGGGTTCAGACCTCAGACATGCCCTCTGCTGCATGGGCCGGGCTCTCAGCGTGTTCACTCCGAGCTTACTATAGGAAAATGACGTTGCTTCGCGTCTGATAACAGCGGAATGGGTTGGTAGCCTATTTACATTTAGAATGGCATTGAAGCAGTAAGGTTTTTTGGGGTTACAGGTGACTGTGTAGGCTATAAAATGTCCCTGCTATCTGACAGCTGTTATTAAAATAGCTGAGACATCACTAAAAAACTCTGAACTGGAGAAAGAAAGAAAGAAAGAAAGAAAGGAAGGAAGGAAGAAGAATCTGAGCGCGCGCGTTAGCCATCAAAAATCACAGCCACTATTTGTCAAAAGATTCTTGGTTTTGTTTTCAGCAGCATTTGCAGACTATTTTAAGTATTAGCGACTTATTATTTATTAATGGGCAGCATTTTTTTTTCTTTTGCAACGTAGCTTGATGCTACAGAGAAATCTAAGTTAAACAGCTTTACAGTTAAAAAGAATAATCATAATAATAAATAAATAAAATAAAATCAGTGTTTAAGGTGCAAGGGTCATTCCTGGGATTCATATTATTTCAGCCCCTCAAACATTTTAAAGTGGTGGTTCACAAAGATAGAGAGTTAATATCTTTGCACAGTATTTTGATATGTCCATTAAAATTAATAAAAAAATTCAAATATATATATATCATATTTTTTCTAATCTTACACAAAGCATTTTGTTATGTCCCTGAGGCACTTGCGCTTATAAATTATTGACAAAATGTGCAGTGTTTACAATTTTTGGCAATAATGTAAGTTTGTGGGTGTGTTTCTTTCTTGTGACAAAATAGTTTTTCTAGAAAAAAGCAAGATATTTTATTAAAAACGACTTATATCCCTTAGTTACACTAACCATTCATGCTCATAGTAATTTAGACTCCACCCATATGTGATATCATTTACCAGAAATGACATCATTCAGGTCTTTAATAGCAGTGAAAAAAATATGATAAAAGTAGTATCATTTTTAATTCATATTTTTAGGTGTAATACGGGTCTTCAAAGCCTACAATGGAAAAATATTCAACATAAGTTCAACATGTGCCTAATGATGTGTGGTATTCAGAAAGTTAATCATAAGCAGTTGAAATAAATATTCCAAGTATTACCCTCAAATATTTTTAACGTAACGCCATGATGTTGCGGCGCTATTTTCATAACTCTTGTATCACTCCACAGACTCGTTTAAAATAACAGTTATCTACTCTTATGTACTTGCGTCCTATAACAGTTCGCAGTAAAATTGGCTTGAAGACCTTTAGTATTGATTTTAATATATATGGTGAGCATAAAAATTCATCTTGAAGGCAGTTATTGCGCAATATTTACATATTTTTTGAGAGAAAGCAATCTCAAATAGGCTATACATAGAAACAGGTTTATAGAACTCTCAGATTCAAAGAGTTTGAAAAGAGGTGACTTCAAAATACTCCTGAAATCAAGTGAAACCTTTTAGACAGGAGCAACCGTGTTTGCCGAGCACACAAATAAATATTTCACACTGATGCTCACTTAAGCTACGTCCTGAAGTGCTGTCATCTTAAATAAGGTGTTTCAGTGTTGTTCTCTGAAAATCTCCCTCAGAGCTTGAGCTTCAAGGGGAAGTGAAAGGACAACTGATTTACACTGAAACTACAGTACATCCTTTTGCTGTAATAATTTAAGATCAACATAGCAAATCCATAATGAATCAATAAATGTGTTTTTTTTTCTTCACATGTACAACCTTTCCTTGATGTCCATAATGGAAAGACAATGGAATTACTTGGAATTTTGTGTTTATTTCTTAAAAAGACAAAACAGTTGTAGAATATGAACATTTATGCACAGACAGAGAGAGACGGAGAGGGAAATCACTGGAACACAACTGTGTCCAACATTGCTGCGAGGCATTGCACAATATTGGAAGTCATAAGAACATCCACATGCTCTTCCAAATGCCGTTTGGGATCCTACAAAGAGAAAGAGAAGAGCAGGTCCATGAAGTCCTGTAAATCTACAAATTGACGTCAGATATTTAGAACTGCTGCCACTGATGAGCATGTGCCAGGTCACCTACAGTTTTACAGTAAATACAGAAACAAACCACCGACTAGGAGTGGACGATTTACTAGAAAACACGATAAACCGGCTACCAACTCTCTCGCAGTTACATTGCTGTGCTACATGGTCATGAAAACGTATTGTTTGCGCAACCTTTTAGGCATTACGGTTTAAAAACAAATGATTTTAAGCTGCTGAAATGCAATCAGCAGCAAAAGAGAACTCATTTAGCTACATGTAAACATGGAGTACTGCAGTATTGAGTATATAGTCCTTGGATGTTTGAATACACTTTCATTTGGGCTGCTCTTAAAGTGACAGCAGTCTAACGTGAAAATCTCTCACTGCTTAATCACTTTTGTAACTTTAATAAGAAGAAATATGGGTTTGATTTACACAGTAAAGAACATGTAGTGTTTTATACGTTTGAGTCTTTTATACAATGTATGTAGTATTTCTTATTTATTTGTTCTACAGTGTTTTAGTCCTATTGCTTGTAATTCGCTACATATGCTTATTTAATCACTGACTATTTACTTGTCTTCAGTGAGTTTTTTGTTTGTTATTTTTAATTTAGGCTAGTAGTTTTTGGCGATATTGACACTGGTGACAAGAATTATGAAATCCTATGGTATCAAACATTTTGATATAATGCATTATTTAAAGCAAAAATAACTACCTTGTGATTTATACCATGCAATGCAATTACTCATATTTATTTTGATATAAGATTGTGGTCCTATCGCCCGCCATCAATTAAAGACAGAAACAAGGAAGAACTAATAACCTGTTTTCCAACGTTCTTAATGGCAAGTTGCTCAGGAGTCATCTTGTCCTCTTCCTCTACAGCCTGAGTGATGGAAACAAAAAAAGGGGGAAAAATTATATATTTCACAAAAATATTAAATTAAAAAAAAAATCATACAGAAAAGCTGCATTTCAGTTTTCTACTAACTTCTGAGACTTGAGGACAAGAGTCTTAAGTCCTTGTGATTTTTCTCACCTTATTGTAGTTCTTGGCCAGTTCGAGCATCTCTTTGACGATGGTCTCGTTCAATTTGCAGTGTTCACTGTAATCCTGCAGGGTCAGACCCTCCATCCAGCTTTTCTTATGGAGGTTCAGCAACATCTGAACACAAACAAATACTATGACTGTCTAGTTACAACAAATGAAGAACGAAAAGCATGTTTAAAAATGATCAACTAGTTCTAACCTTCTGTTCCAATTCATTCTTCCTGTAGTTAATGGTAATGGAGTAATAATGTCTGTTGAGCCCATGAATCAAAGCCTGTAAAAGAAAAACAACTCTTAATAAAGTAAAGATATCAAAATATGTGACCCTGGACCACAAAACCAGTCTTAAGTGTCATTTTATTTTTTTATAAAGCCAAATAAATAGGCTTTCCATTGATGTATGGTTTGTTAGAATAGGACAATATTTGGCTGAGATACAACTACTTGAAAATCTAAATCTCAATATTGAAAATATCGCCAAATGAAGTTCTAAGCAATGCATATTACTAAATTAAAACTGAAGTTTGGCTATATTTAAGGTAGGAAATTTATTCATGGAACATGATCTTTTAATAATTTTGACCCATTCAATGTATTTTTGGCTATTGCTACAAATATACCCCAGCAACCTAAGACTGGTTTTGTGGTCCAGAGTCACAAATATATGACACAAACTAAGCACAAATAATATTTATTGTAGAGAGGCATATATAAACTGAACCTGAATAGAGGGCTTGTTGAGGTGACCCAGGTTAGAAGTGGTTTGACGTGGCTCGTGACCCAGTACCATCATATTGGCGTTTATTAACCTGAAAGCGTCAATCACAACCTGAAGAGGAAAAATAAAAAAAGTGGCACGCAGGTTACTTCAGCAAATCAATGGCTCATAAAAATTTGCAGTTTTTATTTGTTATGGGAGCTACAAAGCTACATCATTTCTAGAGAGTGAGAAGAAACCAGCAAATAAAATCTGATCTAAAATCTGATCTAATCTGAAGAAATAAAAAATTTATATTAAGAGCATTGGCTTTTCAAATATAGCTAATGCTTTATGCAGTCACATCACATATGCGGTGACAGCACACCTGAGCTCACACACAGGTCAGGCCTGCCCACATGAGCACACATAGATACATCACAGCCACACACATAATGGAGGAGAGCTGACAATATAAACCTCTTTTCCACCATCAAGTTGAACAGTTCTAGTTGCAAAACCATGCAATTCTCGGTTTTAAATTTCTGCTGTGGCTCTACAGATTCAGGATTAGACTGTGTGTTATAAAACAGCTTGATACTGTAAACATTGAGTGTTAATCCAGCACTGAGCGCTAATCAGCCGTTCCAACAGCAAGGTTGGGGACTCTTAACCAACTGTGATAGGAATGGCTTCTAATTGTACATCATACATGTGTGTACTGTATACATTTTTATGTATATATAAATACACACATAAAATGACCAGCAATACATGACTGAATAAATTAATAAAAACACTAAATAATTAAAACTAAGAACTTCAAAAATTGACTCATTTCACCATACCTTGTATCACATGCGGTGTAATCAGTTTAGAGACTGATTATTTTTAATTAGATTACTCTCACCAGAAGTACCTACTGATTTTAAATAATGTGATAAAAAAATGATGGGATTTCTTTTCTTGGACAAAAGAGTGTTAAAAAGGGAAGAGGATTGTGTAGAAAGTACCGATCACACACACATACACAAAGTAACACCTCCTGAACCCTGGGGACTCGTTAGATCCTGACTGAACCGACTGGTGTAAAATCCTGCAGTGTCCCACATCTGTGTTAAAGGGGATGTTCCCTGTGTTTGGTCGATTTGTGCTACCCTGTCAGATTTTAATTCGACAATGAAAAATGCTACCTTTATTAATGTCTACACCTACCTCAACCTTAAACTTACCCTTACAATAATGCAAATACAGGAAATGTGTGTAATTCACAGTTGCAGCTATAAGGGATACAGCTAAAGCCGGAAACCAACTATGTATGTATTTTTCTACCTTTTAGATTGTTTTTTTAACGCTTACTCCTACCCCAACCCTAAACCTACCCTTTACAGTAATGCAAATACAGAAATTATTGTTGTTCGGAGAGTTTATTATCATCAAGCATGGGAGAAAGACAGATAGACCATGCAGTGCTGACACCATGTAGAACTCACAGCCCTCTTTAAACCACTCACACTGTGTTCACAGAGACGAGATGATACTCTGGAGGTGTGGGATATGAATATTTAAAATGGAAAACAAACAAGTGCAAAGCAGCAATGAAACCTTTCAGGTCAAATGCTTCAACCAAAGTTAAAGTTCAACTAAATGTTTTATCGCCTGTCCCCAACCCAGACTAAATGTGATTAAATAAAATAAATTAAGGTAAATTATATTATTTGTCAATGACTCTCCACATAAATAATAAGCATCATTAAATAAAATGTACACTGCCTTTTTATTGTTTTTGAAAGAAGTCCTTTATACTCGCCAAAGTGACATTTAAGAAAAAACACTGTATATAAAAATATTATTTTGAAATATTATTACAATCAGTTTTAAAAAAACTCTTATCTATCATAATATACTTATAATGCAAGTTATTTCAAAGCTAAATTTTCAGCATTATTGCTCGTCAGTCACATGATCCTTCAGAAATAATTTTAATATGATGTTGTGCTGCTTAATATTTCTGTATATTCATTTTTTCAATGTTCTTTAATTAATAGAAAGTTCAAAAGAACAGCATTTATTTTATAATGTTTTTAACATCAGTTTTGATCATTTTAATGCATCCTTGCTGAATAAAAGCAATTTAATTTTTTTTACCCTAAACTTTTGAACAGTAAATAAATTTATACATGCAAGTAATTACTGCTAAGTCTGAAAAATATTTACATCAAATTGATATCATAAAGTCTATTTTAGGGGATGTAATAAATTCTAAGTATATCTTCACAGTATGTCATTTGCTGTCTCTCTCTTTTATTCTTTTTTTAATCATCTGGTAATGCTCCTATTCTTTTCCTATAATAGCTTCTCTTATAATATCCTCTTTCCCCGTTCACATTCCCCTCCCTGATGGTAGAGATGGAGTTCTCACACTATCTCACGTGCTTCAGACGGTGCTAACAGAGCTCAGCGACAAACATACAAGAGAAAAAAAAATAAAAAATACAGACATCCAGGCATTCTCACACCCTGACAGGAAGTGTGAGTGCACATTCGCATATACAGAAGAAAAGAAAGTTCTCTGAATTTCTAACCAATAAGTGTGTGTGAGACTTTAAAGGTTTAGTTCACCCAAAAATTAAAATTAGTTTTACTCGTCTACGAAGCATTCTAGGTGTATATAAATTTCATCTTTCAGAAGAATCCAATCTGAGTTATATTAAAAACTGTCCAGAACCCTCTAAGCCTTTCCATGGGATGAAGCAGTGTGAGGAATGTTTTATCAAGTTTGTGCGCACTTCATTTAACGTGTTTTGGACTGTTAAATGATACTGCAGTGATGGAGCTTAGAAGAACCAGGACAATTTTTAATATAACTCAGATTGGATTAGTCTGAAAGAAAAATGTCACATACACCTAGGATGCTTCGAAGGAGAGTAAAACACAGCCTGATTTTCATTTTTGGGTGAACAAACCCTTTAATATGTGTAAAGAGCAGGTGACCTCAATATTAAAAATACTTTGGTATAACGATCAATTTCTTTCAATTTAATGTTGTGTATGTTCATGGACTGTTACCTTTCCCTTGACGCTCTGGATGGGATCGACCACTACTGCGACAGCGCGTTCCGACAGCGCCTCAAAACTCTGCTGTGTGTTAATGTCCACACCTGACAACCAGCAGCCAAAACCAGGGTGACTGTGGTACCAGCCCACCACCATCTCAGGCCTACAACACAGACATCACAAACCCTCGTAATCTGACATTATCAAAATATTAATGACAAAACAGTAATTTGATTTTCATAATCTTCTCACCTTCCTGTCTGCTTTAACATGTCCAACATCTTGGCTTGAAAAACAGGGTCCACGGCCTCAACGCTCACACCCTGTCAACAGAACAAACACCCAGAATCACTATAAGTGCACAGGTGAACACAGTGTGGAGTATAAAACACACTAAAGCTGGCTGTCACATATATGACACCAATGTGATGAGACATTTTTTATAATACAATAACAACTGAGTGAGAAAAATTAACCCATTTTAGTCAGGATATCAAAATGTTGTTAGGGGTTGACATATTTATCATCTTCTATAATTCGTAATGTGCGAGCTGACGTACTAACTTTGCAAAAAAATATATATATATATAAAATTCACTGTATGAAAACAGCATTCACTGTGTGCTTGAAGCTTGTTAGAATGCCAATAATATAAGTTATGAGGGCAAAAAAAATAAAAATCCTGTATGAGTTCTGTAATAGACAAGCAAGGGTGTGGTTTTCCTGAATATCAGTATGTGAGTGTGATCACAAATGTGACATTGATTTTATACAACAGTTCAACAGATTAGAAGTTAATACTGAGTGAGTTATATTTTAGACACAATATTGTCCATTTTTTTCTGTTTGGCCAACAAAAAGAGCTCCAAACAAATTCTGAGCAGAACATTTGTACGTCTCAGAGCAACACTGCAAGGTTTCCTTCCTGCATTGATTTGTTTTTGAACAAATCAGGTTTGGAACTACTTGAGGGTCAGTATATGACAGAATTTTCATTTTTGGGTGAACTATTCCTTTAAGTGGAAGTTTTAGTGTCATATTAATTTATTCCTGACCAGTCAAAGTACAGGCACAAAAACCCACAGAGCAAAATAACGTTTAATTATACAAAAAATATGGAGATATCACTTTTTGTCAACATCAAACACCCCTAGCTGCTGAGAAATTTTTCACTCACCGTTCCTGACTGCGGCATGGCAAACACGTCAATCACACGTACGGTGTAATCATCCACAAACTCTCCCAGCATCAGACCCATGACCTCCATGGGCACACCAGCACGGCCATGTTTGAGCATCTACACACAAACACAGAGATGCATCAAGAGAGAGAGAAAATTACAATGCTTCTTCTGATAATGAAGACATTTAACATTATGCTTGTGCTCTGAGCAATCACACGGCCAAAATATTTCTGGCCCCAAATTAGGCTAATCATACACCCATAACTGCAATATAAAATGCATTAACAGAAAAAAAACTGAAAATGTGACATCAGTACCATGATATAAACCAAACCAGGAGAAATTAACCATTACAGTTACACTATATTTTGCAGTGTGAGAACAGGTGTGAAGGATAACGTGAGAGAGAGAGGAGACATGTGTATCCTGACCTTCAGCAAGGCGAGTGAGGAGATGTACACCTGTTCAGCTGTGTCCACAGCGGGGGCATCTGTGGGAGGACCCTGCAGAAAACACACGGTCCTGATGAGAAAAATCTCTGACAAACACTGCTTATATTTGTTTCAAACCGATTTGACCAATCAAGTCAAGCCAATCATTTCAAAGATATGGCTTTATGATTTTAAAAATGTAGATTTTTATATAGACGATATGAAATATTATCAAATTCTAACTAGTGAAACTAAATAGTTAATATCAAAAACGCATATTAACCTGCATCAAATCCGTTTATTCTTTACTTTTCTAGCTTGATACAGGTTTAAAAGACCCATCAAAAGAACATATGGTATAAAAATCATAGTGACTCAAATGAACATGTAATAATTACAAAACCAGAGACCCAAACCTTGAAGCATTTGAAATGGATGTTAATATAACACAGAAAAAAAAAAAAAGTTTAAAGTAAGTGGTTATTTTAGCTATATTAAAATACAAAATGTGGAAAGTTTGAATATTTAAAAGTAGCGTGTCGTTTTTACAGATATTTTATATGAGAAAGCTGTTTTTTTTTAAACTAAGAGATAAATTAAGTTTTTTTGGAAACTATGTTGTTAAAAAATTATAAAAATATAAAATAGAGAAATAATTGACACTTAATTGGATTTTATTAATATATAGTTAGATATTTAAGTTATCTTGTAGAGGAAGGAATGTACTATCAAATCCAAATCAAAAGTGGCAGTAGATCTGGAGACAAGTGCAGGTGCAGGACATGTTCACAGATTAAGAGATGCCGACTGTCAGCATGGTTTTGATTGATGCCCTGGTGATGCTTGATTAACAGATGGATGGAAAGCTATCTTGCAAAACCTATCCATCAGCTTGGAGAACATGTTTTAGAGAATTAGTGACCCCTGTGCAATTGTCATGTAGACAATAGTGCATTATAGACTATTCCACAAACACAAGATCATACGGAATCCAATCAACACTTTCTAAAAATCTATTTTGCATTAAATATTCTCATCTTTTAAACACAAAGCATGGGCAGCTGTAGATGGAAATAGGAGTATAAGAGCAGAGAAGGAATCATGGGTGGTTATTTCCTCTCACTCTCTTCAGTGCAGTCTGCTGGAGTGGGGTGTGAATCAGAGGGAGGCAGCCTGTTATTGGAAGTGTTAATTGGCAGAGAGAGCTGAGAGATGTCTCTCTACACATCACACACACAAGTCTAGAGAAAAACCACATGAGGACAATCTAACAACACCACCCCAAAAAAAGCACTTGACACATTTACGCACACATGAAGTTCATTAAAAAATCGTCAGCACAGGATTTTCTCTGCTAATTTCAGCACAAACTCATCTTAGTCTTTACCTGTATTCACAACTATTCCAATGTTTGGGGAGGGTACGATTTTTTGAAATGTTTTCAAAAGTAAAAAACAAAAAGACAAAAACAGTAGTATTGTGAAATATTATTGCAATTTAAAATAGCGCTTTTTATTGCAATACATTTTAGAATGCAATTTATTAATTTAATGGCAAAGCTGAATTTTCAGCATCATTAATCCAGTCTTCAGTTTCACAGCACCTTCAGAAATCATTTTTATAATTTGGTGCAAACTCTGACATCCAAACTTTTTTGGATTGTTTCATGAATATAAAGCTCAAAAGATCAAGATTAATAAAAAAAAAAAACATTTTTGTAACATTATCAATGTCAGTACTGTCCTTTCATTTCCAACTATTTAATGCATCCTTGCAGAATACAAGTATTCAACTATTTTTTTTAAAAGTCTTACCCCAAAATATTTGATTTGGCAGTGTAGCAGGATATTTTCTATTGAAAGCAAGCTGTGCAGGCCTTTTTAATGAAATTTTAACTGTGAACATGAACCGTGTGTGATGGCAGGTGTAGTAAACATCAGTGTAGATATGCTGTGTCATTCAATCTTTAGCATTTAGCTGTCTTAATAACTGCAGGCTGCTGTCACTCACAGATGCTGCTATACAAAACACTGTGATCCTTAAACATTTAAAAAGCTTAATAAATATTACCTGGCTGAGTCCGGGCATTCCCCCTCCAAGCCTCAAAAGCCGGTCCATTCCTTAGATCTAGACACATATAAACAAGCAGTTGCCTTCAGTTTATAAACTTGTCAGTCTTTTCATATTAAAAGACCTGGGCACGTTTATGAATGTTGCTGATTCATGAATATCCACATTGCGGGTATTCAAAACACCTACGTTTCCTAAAGAACTGTATTTAAAGTGTAACTTTTAACAAGTATTCTAAGATGTCTACCCCTAGAATTAAACGCAACATGAGCTTTGTGTGTGTGATGTACTAAAATCAGACACAGAAGGTTTTCACTGTCAAACCTCAGACTGCTAACATGCTAAGCTATTTAGCACAGTGCTATTTACACATCCTCTTATAAAGCCTGTGAGCACATAAACCACAGGAAAACAACAACTTGAAGAGTTAAAATAGGCTATAAAATACGCTTGAGTTTAAACATTTAAAACTTCATTTAATCTCTAACCAACTGTCAGAAATGCTAATAATGCTACATGGGCTAAATACACTAAATCACCCAACAACATATTGAGAGTGTTTAATTACAGAAACCTCCTCCCGGACAATATTCCACAAAAATAAGTTTCATGATAATAAATACGCCTTATTCTTTACCTGTGCGATACGAAAAGAGATAAAGTCCGAGCGCCTGCTGAGTTTCAGCCCGACTACAATGAATCAGCCAGAATTAGCACCGTGAAATGTACCACAACAGCGTTATACAGCACAGGCAGAGCGGCTTTTCAAAATAAAAGTTCCTTAAACGCTAATATCATTTTCAGATTTAATCTATATTTCAGTATATTTTACAATTTAATAATACAAATTAAAATACTGAAACACACACATGTATATACACACACGTGTAAATAGATAGATTGCTTGGTTTTTATAATTTGACATTTAGTTCATTTCTAATCTTTTCTTTGTATTCTCTTTTATTCACTTGTAATTGTTTACTCTATTTTTTCCCTTTTCTCCTTCCAAGCAATTTTGACGCTTAGCAGGAGATTCAGTCCCCTGCTACCCTACTTCCTCAATCCAGCCGCCCTCATCTCAGTGAGGTTCACACGACCTCAGAGAATAACGTCATGACAACAAAGAAGCATATGATTACGAGTAACCTCGTAAAATAAATAAATTGTTTGATGTTTCACATATTGGGAATCGGGGAATATTGTTATTTACTTATTTATTTTTAATTGGAAATACTGTAAATATTTTTGCATTTAATTAATGCAAACTACATTTTATCATAATTAATTAAACTACATTTAATTAACAAAATGCATGATATAAAAAGTATATATATATATATATATATATATATACACAGTGATTTAGGATTGTAGATAAATTAACCAAATTCATGACATGACATGAGATGTAATGAGAAATAACAAACACTAGATGGAAGACTTGAGCTGTACATGTGTTTCCCTTTGCTGTCTAAAGTGAGGGTAGTGTAGTTTCTCAGCAGCAGAGGGCGCCGCTCGCAGCAGGTTGAGCAGCAGCGCTGAGTCTCTCGGGTTCTCGC